>WYDI02009904.1:0-82600 GCA_009867235.2 Psittacus erithacus
GCTGAAAGTTAGAAACACAGTGCTGCACCAGCCACTAAGAAGGAGAAAAATGACTGCTACTGCTGAACCCAGGACACCTTGCCAAAAGAATGTATGGGGGTGTATGAAAGCTGAATGACATGACTATAATTACAGCCAAATGGATGTTGCATGGGTAAAGCAGGATGGCTACAGAAAGACCAAGGGGTGAAATTAAATACTTGAGACAAGTATTAAAAAGAAAACAAAGAATTAAGCCCCCAAATTATGAGGATTTTAGCTAAATGCTTTTCCAGTTCTTTAAATTTGCCTTTAGACTACCTTGGTTCAGGTTTTTGCCAGTTTTGAGAGTTGAAAATACGCTTAAAAAAAAATACCAAGCTCCTCACCCAATCCCATGAGTCAGAGAACACAGGCTTTAAGAAAGTGCAAGGTATTGCATGGCTCAAACTCACATAAGGAAGTTGGCAGCACAACTGTTTCACAGGGTCCCCACACTGAAGGAAAGTCACCAAAGGTTATCACCACCTCCCCTCTGCTCTCTTCCACCAGTATTCACATTTTAACCAAACACACTGATTTTCTGCCAAAAACCATCCTTAATTCCCTCTCCTCTTTTTAAAGTCTTGCTCTTCCTGTCAAGCCTCCAGGTTTTTCATCTCCCCTTGCAGGAGCATATGCCAAGCAGAGTAGCCAAAATACCTGTCACTCTTCTCCTGAATTTCAGCCCCTTTTTGAGCCAGTTTTAAACTGCCTTCACAACATGTAGCACAGAGAAGCCTGCTGGATGTGGCAGATCCTATGTACCTATCACTTTTCCATAACATGCCAAGTACTCTCCCATCCTTGTGCCTCATACCACTTCCACATAGGATTGGGACCACACCATGCAATGAGCAGCAAAGACATAGCTCTGCACCTCTCGTCTGTGCTTTTGCTGTGTCCAGGGACTCCAGCCCTTCCCTTGGGATTTTCCTTAGATCTCACACCGTTTCCACAGCTGCTTCCCCTCCTGAGTCCAGAAATCATTTCAATCTGTGGTCCATAAGGCCCTGTGCAGACCACTGTAATTGCCAGTTCCCAGCAACTCAAGGGTTAGAGGCACTGCTCCTCTTAGGTTGGGTTGTTCATAGCTGCAATATGTTGCTCTGTTGGCTTATTTTAGCTATCCACATTCCTGCTGAAAATTCACTTGGTCGAAGTGACTTACTTATTATTTGAGTTGTTAATTTTACAGTTTTATTAAGTGACTCTGAATGAATGCCATTAAAGCACGTGGTAGTTTGGTTGATTGAATGATTGATTTTACACAGTTGTCTTTTTCCTGCACTCCTAAGTACTTTCATTTGTGATTAACAAACCTCACCATTTTGCTATTCCACTTCATAGCTCCCTGGCTCATTTTAAGCTTCTCTGTTTCACATGTTCTTTAGGGAGCAAAGATCCTGCTCAGCCATCTCTAAATAAAAAGCCAAAAGAAAAGAAGAAAAAAAGTAGCAATCCATAAGAGATCAAATTGTGCACATGCTTTTAGGAGTTGAAGATGCAGGCTCTGACAGATCCTTCTTTCACCAAACTGAGAAGAGATGGGGACAGTAACCACTGCTCCAGCTTCATCCCCTATCAGTCTGCAGTTTTGTATTTTTATGCAATATAAGCCAGGGGTAAATGAAGAAACAAACCACAAACCAAACCATTCTTGAGGTATCACATCCGAAATTATTGGTTTTATTTCTAGTAAGGAGGCAATTTACTTTGGTAAATACTGCAAAATTGTTACTATGAAGCACCAAATATCCTAAGACATATATATTACTATATATGGTTTAAAGTATCTTGCTAAAACTAAATTCAGCTAGAAGACAAGGTTCAACAACAAACAAAAAAGTCATGGATTTTGCTGACATATTATTGATAAAAACAAAAGATCAAGGAAAGTAAAACATACATGTGATTAGTAAAGTGTTTTTCAGAAGCAAATATCCAAAACCTTTTCCCATTCCATGAGAATTTGACATTTTGGATTCTTTCTTCCTGAAACGGGACAAAAATCCATAATCTTGACATTCCGCATAACTCACTGCAATGTTCCATCTCCATTACTGCTGGGATTATTATTTCTAAATTCTCTCAATAGAAATAAAACAAATTCAGTACCTATTCCATTTTTAAATGCAAAGTTACTTTGATCCAAAAAAGCTATTGTACAAAACCAAGACATGCCAAGTCCTGAGCCTGAGGCAGACAGAAGATGCAGAGAGCTTTTGGCAAGATGAAAGTACAGCAGAGAAGGAGCACTTGCTTTAAAAGATTCTTAAAATAGAAGAGACACAAAGATGATATCCCATAAAGACGTGGAAGATTGGAGGGCTGCATGAGCACCTGTTTGGAGAGTGCAGAAAGCAATCAGAAGTTTTAGATACGGTAGAAAACTTTACACTGCTCAACCCAAAAAATGGAGTATTGTGAGAAAATTTGCCCTCAAGCCCTCAGAGAATTAAAGGGCACAACGTTACTCTTGGACTAAGACAAGTAAGACAGTTTATATTGCTTTGCAATTTTTTTGGGCTGAGGATAACAATGCTGGGAAAGGGAAAACATTGAGCAGAAAGCAAAGCATAGGATGGCAGAAGTGGATTTTCAAAATGCCGTGTGTGGCACCAGCCTTGCTGGCCAAACCCCACAGCTAAAACCTTCCTTATCCCTTTGCAGATGTAAAGTAGACACTAGGCAAAGATCACACAGCTACATACGTGAGGCTGAGTTTGTGGGGAGAGGTAGTATTGCCGATATTGAGCAGAGGATACAGCTGCAGACAAGAAGAAAGCCTCTTGGTGTCCACCCCTACACTGGTTACTTGAGATCAAGAGCCAGAAGCTAACACCCACTCAGCCAGTTGACTTGACCAACATCACTGTAAAGGAAGACACATCATAATTTGCACTCATAAGACTCAGTACTTATTCAGCTTCCCCTGAATCCAGAATACGAACTTGGCACAGCACTCAGAGGGACAGCAAGGCATTGCACAACACACATTTCAGCCACCTGGGTACTCCCTGGGGCTTTGCAGCCCTCAGTTACTCACTAGGAAGGTACACAGGCCATGTACAGGGACATCTAAGAATCAAAAACATGACCTGCAGGACCCGCCTGCTTAGCCACAAAGGAATATTGAGCAGGAAAAAGCATTTAGGTATTTGTGGAGCGCACGGAGCCAACTGCTTCATTCAGGATATGCCGATCTGAGCCAACTTCTTGTATAATGGAGCAAACACGTTTCTTTAAAACATGAGGAGAGGGATCAGTGGTGTGTTACAGCAGAGGAGAGAGAGGACAGCAGATCTGCCTTCATCTAATAGCTCAGCAATTTGGGCTCCATTTTCTCTTCTCTACTGCTGGACTCAAATACCTTTCATTTCCCAAAAGACAGCCCTAGCTGCCAGCCTGCAGCCTGTGCTGAAGCTATTCCGCTTTGTACAGGATAACTAAAGATTTGTTGTGCCATTCAGAGAGAATTTATCATCATCATCTGGCCCCTTTTCAGAGCATTCACCCAGTAAAGGGGAGCCATGGGGTCCCAATCCATGCTTCAGTGATTATTTAAGTACATCAAACCTCATTAGATAAGGTAAAATCAACAAATATTCACCAGGGGATGGACTAGAGAGGAGGAAGGAAATCAAACTATTAATTCAATGGGCAAGAGGAGGATTTCTGAGCAAAGTATGCAATCTTCTAGGGGAGAAAAAGCAGCAGCACTGATGTAGAGGAAGAAAGGGGAGGGGGTGTGATAAACTCTAAGATTCAAATAAGAAAGAGTTTTGAAGAGAAATAAAAGGAAGAATAAGGAGTCAAAGTGTGTTGGTGTGGAAAACATAAGTAGAGACAAGGTGAAAAGGTGAGCCGGAGTGAAAAGCCCCTTGGCAGCTCCACTGAGCAGGACAGGGAGGTTGACATACTCGGTGTTTCTGAGAAGGGATCGCTGCTATCCAAACGTAAGGGAAGAGGAGGTTGCACAGATATAGGCAGAAAAAAGACCAGAATTTTTGGAAAACAGTACCATTTGCATGGACAAACATGAAATGGAAACAGAAAGAACCCAAAGTTACAAAGCACAGACAAAGGAGACGCTCCCGGATACGCTGGACACTGCAGTGGGATGGTGGGATGCTATCGCCCCCTCCCTCACCCAGCATCAAGCCCAAAATGCACAGCAACACCAGTGTGTATCTTCTAACCTAGAACAGCTTCAGAAAGAGTTTAGTGTTTCTTAATTTTATGACAGTGTTAAGACAGCAAGCAAGAAGCTATATATGGGATTAGGTTGATCCAGTTTATCCAGGTCCTCACACCTGATAGACTGATGATTTGAAGGCAAGCTTGCTTTCCTGGTAAACCGTTTAAAAACCTCTTTTTGTCTAATTCTAACAGAATCTCCTTCTCCTATCTTCTGATTATACTCCTTATCCCAGAAAGGCTCCACAAAAGTACAGTCCTAATAGTAAGGCGTAATATTATACATAATAATATACAGTATTAAACTGCTTCATCACAGTAATTACTACTACAATAGTGCTTGATCTGGTTGAACAAAATCTATGCACATTCACCAGGAACAGAAGTTACAGCTGCTAGAAGTCAGAAGCATAAAAGCAGCATTAGCGAAAAAAATGCAGATTTGTGGAGGGAGGAAAATAAATCTATTGTTGCAGATTTACCCATGTGCCAATCTATTTTTGCCTCTAAGCTGAAACAGGTTTTTGTCTGGTGACTGACACATATTTGAGTCACAGCTGAGGGAATAGAATAATACCCTCCTGCTGTCATATTGTTCTCCAGCTGATTGTCCTCTTGATCTGTAGTGCTCACATTCGCAACAGGGAGTACACAGAGGAAGAAAAAGGAAGGAGTTGGACAGACAGGAGAGACATGTTAGGGAGAACAGTAAAAGAATGCACAGAATGGCCTAATCAGCAGAGTGAAAATCAGGGTATTTGCAGGAAGGGGAAAAAAATAAAAGATTATTGGGTGAGACCCTTCTTATACAATAACCAGTATGAAATTAAACCTTATACATCATGTAACTAAACAGCTAAACAGCTCTGACAATCTTGCTGTCTAAGGAGGCTGTTTACTACAGGCCAACAACTCTGTTGATATTTTTATGCATTAGTCCACCTCTGTAGTGCTTCTGAGTAGCCCTGTAACACAGGCACCCTTTCCAACAGCCCCATGCATGTGGACACGAGACCAAGCAGTTCTCACTCAAAACAAGCAGGTTTGGGGTTGGCTTTCTTCCTTCCTCTATCAAGTATTTCCATAGACTTGCTCAGGCTGACCTTCCCATTATGTGCATAACAGAAATATTCATACAACTGAGAGTTGAAAGACATGTCCATGCAGGTCCTGTGGAAGGAGAGCTCCAGGCTCAGCCCAGATCAGGAGATGCTTGGAACTCCCCGTGTGTCCTGTCACTGAAACACAGTGAAGGGATGAGGGTGCAGCATGTTCCTGCAGCTACACTCTGATGACAGTTTGCACCTCCCTGTAGCTGCTGTAAATCAGCAGCCCTAATACCACCACAGCCCTTCTGGCAGTCACACGATATCATCTTAACATGAGAAAGCACCTAAATGCCCACAAACTACTTGAGAACCATGGGCCTACTGGAGGCTGAGTATCAAAATGAGAGTGTATCTACTGAACTGAGACACAGCTCCTACACTGAAGAGCTCTCCATTTAAATTTGTACAATAAATCAAAGTGTGACAAATGCAAAAAAAAAAAAAAAAATAAGAAAGACAACTTAAGCCAGATCTTCCAAGTGTGGTCAAAGCTCTTAACCCGGCCGGCTGGACAGCCCCGTCATGTTCCCAGCACCAGGAGCTCACAGCTGCCCCAGCACTCAGGGTGTGCATTGTAATTGCCTTTATCCTCAAAGCAAACGATGCCTATAAGATATGGTTTTGCTGTTTAGTTGTTTGTACAAATGGAAATGCCTGTGATCCCTCTGGGATCCCAGCTGTGGATCCAGTCACATGGAGCTTTGTTCAGGTTCGTGCCCAAGGCTGCACTGCAGTCCAGTGCCCTGCATCCCCATTACTGTCATACCCAGAGACGTCCCAGAGTGTCAAAACCAGGTGAGTTAAAGGAAATTAAATGTAAAATTCATGTTATCCATGACAGACTGGAGCTGCTTTGACAAAAGTTCAGGCTAAATTACAATGTTTCAGTTCACCCATGTCTCTTTAATGAGGAGGACTCATTAACATATACAGTCAAACTCAGGTTTCCCTACCTCATAGCACATCTCAATCTTACACTGATCCATTACGTGCTGCACAGACACTCATTAAGTATGACATAGATTTGTTACACTGCTGAGCTGGCTGTAAATTGAACTTGTCATAGTGAAGTGCATGTTTTCCAGTTCTTCATCTCTTTGGCTCCCGTTGCTATAGTGACCATCAGAAATCAGAGCAAAAAAGGCAAAGAGAAAGAAGATCCTTTCCCTGTTTAAATAGTACCTTCCATCCCTAACATTGGCAGTATACTTCCGTTTCAGCTTTACTTGTTAGGGTAACTATGCAAAACCTAGCTCTTCCAGATTTCAGGATCTCATCCAAATCTGCTGAAGCCAAAAGGCAGTCTTTTCAATGGCTTCAAGGAGCTCTAGATCAGGCATACACTGCCACAGAGATTAATTCAATACAGATTTGCAGGACTTCACAGTTCATGTTAGCTTAAAATCCCCACTATAGATATATGCTGATGTCCTGCTTAGAACAGCGACTGATGCTATGAGCAGAGTGGGACATATATACATACATTCATCAGCCTTGTGGATAAAGCCAGTACTGAATCTCACTTGTTAACACATGCCTTTTTCGTCTCCTGGCTTTAGGTACCACTTCTTTGCTTAAAATACGGAATAAGTGCTCCTTACTATTGGGCATTAGCACTAAAAGACAAAAGTAAGCCAAGCTTTAAGTGACAGGCTTTAAGATCTGTCTGATCAGAGACACATGAATACTAAAACATACATTAACAGCCTTAACACAGTATATGCATGTGACTGATGAACTCAACCTACTTAGCACTAGAAGAGTGCCAGACTCTGGTGCAGGAGTCTGCTGTTACTGTTGAAAATGTGGAAGACACTAGGAACCGTATACCGCTTTCACTGAGATGTAAACCTGAAGCAGCTTAAGCAAACTCAGTGCCAGTTAACTACAGGTGCACAACTCCTGAACATTTAATGGTGATAATTGCTCATTAGCAGTAATGCTGTATTAAACTTAAATACTGCTTATTCTCAGACTTCTTCTTTCTACCCAGTGGGGATCTGCACCAATTACATACCCACTTCAAGTTACCACACTCAGCTAAGCCTTACCTTATTTTAGATATGCCATTTCCACCTTTAAATACCCTGTCACATGAAAAACATATGGCTAAATATGCTGATGAATTGTAACTAGTACTATCTTCAGTGGCACCCAAACAGCAGCCCATATCATTCCTGCTAAATGAGCTTTCTCTAAGCAGTACTTGAAGATGGGCTGCTCCTGTGCATGAGGTGGTACAGAAGCCGCACTCCCACTGCTACTCAATGTGATGCTGTGGCAAACGGCAGGAAAGCTTAAATCTGAATGCAGTAAGGACTGTAGCAAGAGACATCTGTACTGAATAAAAGATAACTATTGCACACATTAAATTAATAGCCTTGACTCCAGCTACTCCCTGGATCACTGGTACAGAGAAGCAGTTTTGCTCCTCTGTGTAAGAACCAGAGTCAATCCTACAGGCAGGTCAAGACTTTTTCAGAGAGTGAACACTGAAGACAGGAGTTCCAAGGATGCAGTTTGCATGCACTCACAGCTGCATTTGCATCTCTCCATAAAGACCCACTTTCCTGTAAGTAAGAAAAAGCCCCTTGGTGTAATTACTAGCAAACACAGCGCTGGCAGCAGTGCGATCGGCACCATTAGCGGGAGCACAGCACCCACAGCAGCACGGCAGGGCAGCTGCAATGTCATTCCAAAGACAATGATTAACAACCACATTAGACAGAAGAAATTTGACCAAACGCTGCTAATGCGTCATAACAAAAACAAAGAAAACCCCTCCCCGCTCAGCAGGCAGCTGCCGATGGGAAGCCTATCAAGAAGAGCAGTCTCACGGGCACTGCTGATGGATGATGACCCACCAGCACAGCTCTCTGCTTGGCAGACAGAAGCACCACCCCTGGCCAGGGAGGGAAAATCTTCAGCTTGAGGGATGAAGCACCCCTCAGCTCCAGCAAGGGTCCTCACAGGTTGATGGAAATGTTTCCAAACAGACATCAAGAAGGCAACTTGCAGTGGATCAAATGTGACTCACATCTATGAGACTTCCAACAGCTCTGGCATAGGATTTGGACAGCATTAATTTTCTGTAACAGTGGTCAGAGAAACAAATTCTGACCAGCTTCAACTGGCTGCACCCCAATAGCGCCAGACTGTAAGGAAACCCAGGGCTATGCTTTTTTCAAAGCATTTCAAATTTCAAAGTTACTACGAGCCTGAGGAACATAACTCCTGTTTTCAAAAATAAGTGAATCAGGATCCAAGAGTCTTAACTCCGATATAGCTGGACTTGGACGAGGTTTATAACCACTAATGACTATCAGTTTTGATTAGAAAGATGTGGCTTG
This sequence comes from Psittacus erithacus, assembly GCA_009867235.2. Taxonomy (NCBI): domain Eukaryota; kingdom Metazoa; phylum Chordata; class Aves; order Psittaciformes; family Psittacidae; genus Psittacus; species Psittacus erithacus. The sequence continues at coordinate 8,678 of WYDI02009904.1, forward strand.
TAATCACATAAAACAGAAGCTATAGTAGAGCTCTAGCATGAACTCCCTACAAAGTAAAAGTGCTCTCCCTGTTACAGCTGTGCCTGCTCAGAGAACCTGCACCTCCTGGACAAACCTTTATAGCAGCATAACTGGTCAAAGCATAAGTGCTTTGAAAGGTCACTCAGCAAGACCTCTATAAACAGGCAAAGTCATCAGGATGATGTTTGAAAGTGGAACTGAAAGTTACATTAGTACCCTCTGTAGCTGGGCAACTCATGTACAGATTCCTCTTCATACTTTCACTCAAAATAAAAGGTAGCACAGTTACCCTTTGGCCTATACATCAACCACGTGCTTCTGAAAACTTGATACTACACACTGTTCATTGTAACAACAGCTCAGACATCTACCCCAGATGCTCCCACACTCACGCTGCTGATGCTCCAGCCCAGAACATAACTTCAGACAGAAACATTTCTGGTCATGTTCAAAGTGCTCCATCTATATCAACATCTGTCTGTTTTAAAGTCCATGTTTAAATGCTTTGGGATGCAAAATCATATACTCAAATTCACTTGCTGATGAGGTTTCCACTTCCCCAAATCCTGCCTACAATAAATGCAAGCCATCAACATAACACCCTGCAGTTTACCCACACTTGCATTTTATGGAAATATTAAAAATGAAATGCCAAACAGATGTTCCAGAGACCTGCTATGATAAGGAAACAAATTAGAAATACAAGTTAGGAAACTAATGTGTTCTTAAGGCAGAAAACACAAAGAGCTTGAAATACGATGGTTTGCATTTGGAAAACAAAAGTTTATGCTTTTTAAGAACAGGTCAGAACCAGTTTTGCTTGCGCCACAGACACAACCAATTTCTTGTTTGACAGCAGGTGGCAGCAGGATTCCCACCCCAAATTCCAGATTTAGAATGACATCCCCTACATCACATTTGAATACCCTCATCTGTGCCCTAAGGTTCTGTGATAAGTGGGCTGACAGAAAAAAAAATGGGCTGAATACATCTTCATTTACACAACTGCAATCCACCTAGCTGCCAATGTAAATTTGTAACATAAGAACTGAAAATACTTAGTGTATAACATTTATGAGTAACTCCACTGTTTTCCACTATAAGCCCGGAGTCTGCATCATACATTCAAAACCATATGTTGCGGCTACATCATAGCTTTTATTGCACACAGTCCTTAGAAACACAGGCTGGGAATCTAGCAATGAAATACTTTGAGGAGGTACCAAGAAAACCTTGATAAGCATTTCTAGAAAATACATGAAGCTATGTTCTGTGAACCTCAACCCAAATAATTTCAGTCAATTCAGGAAATCATCTGGAAAAGGGATGAGCAGATGACAACTGAAGTGTGTCTGACATAGAATCATGTACTGGTCAGAACAGCTCCTGTAGAAGCCTTATTGAATTTAGGACTGATCAGAAAAAGCAGGAAAAGATTATTATTGATGATGCAAGGTTTTGAAACCTTTTCAGGAAATCGTATTACCAATATTATTCCTATTTATTATAGCATGCTAATCACTGCACAAAACATAGACATCAAGCTGCTAATTGACTGAACTAACTACAACAAGGCAGCCTGCTATAACCTAGTCTGTATGCCCCACAGAGGGTTTTAATAATATAGATTTCAAAAGCTCAGGTCTGGACTCAGCTCTGCTCCCCCCAGAACCAATGTTAACACTTCGTCTGCTATCAGCATGGGGAGAAGCAAATGAAAGCTAATGCAGAGAGTTTCTTAGTCTTGCGGCCTATATGCAGGTATTTCAGATTAGTTTGCTACAACAACCTGAAACACAGTTAATGAAACACAAGGCCAAAATGCTTCAAAATATCAGGAAGGGTGGGCTTTGGTTTTCCTTTTTATTTTTGTAGTTGGCTTGTTTCTGGAGCTAATCCTTCAAAACTGCTTGAAGTAGGGAAGAATTGTTGTGCCAACGGGAGCGAATGGGGCCAGCTGGATGGAGCAGGAGAAATTTAAGGACAATAAACACACAAAAAGAGTCATAGCCAGGACAGCTGATCATGGCAGAGCTGACTGAAGCTGCTGGCTGAATGCAAAGGTTGCAAGAGACCCTGAACAATGACCCAAAGCACACCACAGCCAGAAGTAATCACAGGGTATAAAGCCCACAAAGAATAGAAAATCCAGGGACCAGAAAGCCAGAGGCAACTAGCTCTCACCAGAGGCTCCTGTGCCAAAGGACTCATGAACTCAGCCTTGACAGGCTCTTCACTTTGCTTTTCTCACTGTAGCATGCAGAGCAAGAAGGGGATGGCCTCCTGCTCCTCCCTTTCACAAGAACTGTCCCGACTGTCATGGAAAACGGAGTGCTTTCCACCCAAAACTTGGGTGCCTGCAGGGCCAGGAGTACTGGGCGAGCAAGACTGGCCACTTTATTCAACTCTTTGGTTTTTTTCCTGTGCGGTTCCTCCTTCCTGCCTCTCTGAAATTCAGAAGCAGTCACCACAAGACAGACCTTGCTCCAGACCAGCCAAAGATTTCTTGCCACATGGGCACCAGAGCCAAACCAGTAGATTTTTAGAAGACCAGTTGAGGCTCCACTCCAGAAGTCCAGCTCTTGTCCTACCACTGCCCTAAGCAAATACAAGTCATTTGAAGAAGCAATTATCCCAGTCTGTTATTTTCTGGCTCCTGCAGCTGTGGTGACTCCCATGTTGGGAACAGCCCGGTTATTTCAGTTTGCTTTTTGGCAGGTTCTACTCCAGTGGGCAAATGGCAGTGAGTTTAGCTCAAGAAGTCTTTGTTTGCTGCCACATCTGAGCCTTACCTGGCTTCATTGGCAACCCAATCCAAAAGTATCTTACTATAAGGAAGGAGACAGATCCTAAAGTGCAGAGACTGTTCTGTTAATCCTACTGCTGTCTTGTATTTTACAAAAATCTTTGACAGAAAAGACTTGAAATTATTTAATCTGAAGAACAATGATTTAGTATTTGTTTCTAGGCTTAAATAAAAATTCCACCAATGTAAGCGGCAATCCTCTCCTTGGTCCCCTTGTCATCTTGCTTTTAAAGGATGAGAAGCCATTAATATTACAGTGACTTAGCAATTCATTTACACATTTTTACTGCTTTGGACAAAACAGAGCCAGGTTCCAAGCATGATGAATTATTGTTATCCACATAACTCATTTTGTGCAGCTTCAGCAAGGTATTTGTATTTGCGGCTGTTCCCATTTGAGGTTGAAATTTAATTCAAAATTCACGTGTAAGCCACATGGATGAGGCAAGTGTGGGTATCAGGAAAGTGTCCATTAAATTCACCTTCCAGTCTGAAATAAAAGCTTGATGCAAAGGCCTTGAAAAGAGTCCCCACTGTTATATTAGTTGAAGAGAACAGAAATAACTCAAGCAAGAGGTGAGTACAAGTTTACTTCAAGACATGGTAATAAAATTTCAATCTATTTTATTAACAATGCGAACGTTGATTGCTGTGCATACTGAGAGGATATAGCACAGGGATTTATGGTTTTCCTATTGACAACATGTACTTATTAAGGATGTTATTGATTAAATGCAAATTAGTAACTCACTGATTAACTCATCTCTCATCTTTACACTTCTATCATAGCAAAGACTATGTAAGCAATTTAGGAATCTAGATATTGCTATGAAGCTGTATTAAACTGATAACCAGATGCGCTGTCTTAGAGAAACAGATACAAGGCACTTTGGGGAACAGCATTCCTCTGTTGTGTAACATTTGCACGCCTTTTTAGTTTGCTGTTTTGGTGTTTGCTTGCGGTTTTTTCCCCATGAGCAACACTTTTGGGGTTATGTATTGTGTATTGTATCAAGCCAATATGAAAAATCACTATGTACAAGCAGAAACCACTTTTCTAGTGGTGAGTATTACATTGCTGGAGTTTCAATTTGCTCAGCAATCCCCACATTTCTGATGCTTCTCCCAACCTTTTCAGCATGCACAACATAACTACTCTCCACTCCCTTGCAGGACCTCGGGTGGCTGCAGCTTTCAGCTACTTCCAGACCATACCTTGACATAAGGCTTTCTGCGACTCCCAGCCTGACACATTATAATGGACTAAAATAGAACCTTTAAAAAAAGATTTGCAACTCCCTCTTCCTAAAAGCCTTCACAGAATTATGTGAATTATTACCAACCCTCTAAACAACCACCTCTGAAAGAATATTAAATCATCTTGTGCCAATGGTACAAAGCGTGTAGGAGAGCACCCTCCACACAGGCAGATGATTCGGCATTACTGCCTAACCCTCCCACAGCAGCACCGAGTCCTTCCTCCACAAGATGCAAACCTAGACCATGGCTCAGTGATCACATCCCCACAGGCACATTCACAAGAGGCTGGAACTCGAGGGAAAAGATGTGCCTCCTTTAATGAGACATTTTGGGTAACAAGAATCAAAATCATGACAATAATTTCATACAATACTCCTTTCACTTCTGTGCTAGAATGTAATCAACAACCTACTACAGTATTACCTCTTTACCTCAATATTTCCGACCCTTCAACAAGTTTTCTTTCTGATTGCTACTAAAAGGTGCCAGGAAAGGATGCTAAAAAGATACCCAGATGGCTGCTGGGGTTTTAAGTTTGATTTTTGGGGTTTTTTGTTGGCTTTGTTAGCGAACAGTTTCACTGGCTTATAGCTCTCAAAAAACTCATGAAGAAGCCCACCCACCATCTTTACTTGATGGCTGTGGTTGGAAATACCCACTTAGAAATAAGCAATGGTTTCTCTTGCTAACACCTGGCTAAAATACCATTGTGGATAGGGCCATGCTGAGGCTACATGGAGAGTGTAATGAAAGGCCATTCGTAAGGAAACTGTGGCTTCCTGCTTCGCTATTGCCATGTTTTTTCAAGTCTCTGTATATATTTGGTCCTCAAAAAAGTCTGCAGCACTTTTCCCTTCAGCAGAAACAAGGTGACGGGGTGCAAAATGTCTTTATACAGTTAAGTTCCCTCTCAGTGTAATTTTAATGCACTAACAATTCATTTACATGTTTTTAAGATCATTCTGGAGCTTCCCTACAGAGGAAGACATCAGCTGAAGCAGGAGGCCACAAAATTCCTGCTTTCTCTATGTAAATAACCCTCTGCCCACAGTTTTGTGAGTCCAAAGAAGATGGCACACTGATTGACAAGAAGCTTAATGTGACCCCACAATGCACACTTGCAGCCCAGAAAGCTACCCATATGATGGGCTGCATCAAAAGCAGCGTGACCAGCAAGTCAAATGAGGGGATTCTGCTCCTCTGCTTTGCTCTCATGAGACTCCATCTGCAGTTCTGCATCCAGCTCTGGAACCACCAACATATGCAGGATGTGGAGCTGTTGGAACAAGTCCAGAGGAGGCTGCAAAGATGCTCCAAGGGCTGGAGCACCTCTGCTATGGAGACAGGTTGAGAAAGCTGGGTTGTCCAGCCTGGAGAAGGCTCCAGGGGACCTTATGGTCAGGGAGATGGCACACACAACCCTACATCTCCATCAGCGGGATCAGCAGATGAACTACAAAATGCAAAGCTTCCTTCTTTACTTTCTGTGTGCCATTTTAACTGCAATGTACCAGACTTCTGAATGGATAAGGGAGTGGTGCAGACTGACCAGAGTTACAGCAAACCAGCTGGTGGGCAAGAACTTGTTTGTCTGCTCATGGGTCCACTCTCCACAGCCACGACCTAAACGACATTTTTCTCTTTCTCCTTAGCAAGATATGTGAAGAAGACTTCCTATTCTTATACTAGAAAAAACACACATACTGTGTTTAATTGGAAGCTGTACAATCAAGTCAGCTGTCAAACTTTCATCAAAGCAGGAGAGACTGTTCATAAGCATGCAGATGACCAAAATTTCTACCCCTAAAGGCCACTTGAGCCATTTCTGGATGAGTAACAAGCTACAGAACATTACTATTTCAAGATCACAGAATCGTTTGGGTTAGAAAGGACCTGAAGATCATCCAGTTCCAAGCCCCCTGCCATATTCAGGGATGCCGCACACTAGACCAGGTTATTCAAAGCACCATCCAGCCTGGCAGTGAACACTGTCAGGGATGGGACATCCAGAGCTTCTCTGGGCAACCTGTGCCAATGTCTCACCACCCCCACAGGGAAGAATTTATTCCCAATGTCCAATCTAAATCTCTCCTCTGTCAGTTTAAAGCCATTACACCTTATCTTGTCCCTACATACCCTTGTAAAAAGCCCTTCTCCAGATTTCGTGCAGTCCCCCTTTAGGTATTGGAAGACTGTTATAAGGTCTCCCCTGAGCTTTCTCCAGGCTGAAGAAGCCCAGCTCTCTCAGCCTGTTTGCATGGGAGATAAATAATATTAGAAAAATGGATAGGAAGATAAATCTGTCACTTTCATGTTCTGGAAAACAGAAAGGAGTGCTGAAGTTACTGACCCTCACCTGGTCATGACAATAATACTAAGTGTTTAAGTTGCTTTTTCTCATTATTGACTATTCAGCTGCTTAGCACTACTGCAGGAGCAGAACTGCAAACGGAAGTGAAGGTTGCACCAAGATCAACAAAGCCTCTAACTGTAAATGCTATGTATTTCATATCAATTTTAGTATGTGTCAAAAATTCTCAGCTATAAACAAAATCTGAGCATCCCTTACAGTCCCTCAACCTCACTATTGCCCGATTCCGAGTTCTGACTTTCAAGATACCTGGATTTTTGTAAATTTTCAGAGCTTTTGTTTGTGCATGTGTCCAAGTCCATGCACTGTCTGGAACACACTATTCAATATATACCTTACAGAAGCACACATTTTAAAGCACACTTTAAGCACATTGGAAACTAGCTGGGATAATTAAAAAACCCCAGAAGAATACCGTGAGCTGTTCTACATTCAAGTGTGACTCAAATGGGCATATCCTATTTACAGTTACACATCTATTCCAGAACGGTTATTTCATTCACATTTCAGAACTAACTATCTGTAGCAATACTGAGTAAGAAAGTACCCAGAGAAACAATTCAGAATGTAACTAAGATACAAACCTTGGAAATATCAGATCAGATTAGACTCACTTGAATGAAGAAGGCGATTTGGGGATCAGGCTTCTAGCAAAATTTCAATACACTGGCTATAATGAAGGCTTGATTTGTTCTCAGGATTCACTTAGCTATAAAAGATATCCCACAGTAGGATAGAGCTGGTGAAATGACCATGACCATCCCTTCATGAACCTCTCAAAAGAAACAGAGGAAACAGGAAGCATACCAGGGACTGGAACCATCATATTCAGGGTTAGTCTAACTTTCACCCAGGGAAAATAGCCCTGGAGTCCTAAAAAATAGCTTAAAGTCACATTCCCTCCCTCCCTAGTCCCTGGGCTGTTCTTCTGAGAGATGCACTTATAGGTCAGAAATTGCATTTCTCACCACTTGACCTAGGGACTGTAGCACAGCCAGGCTGACAGCCCATCTCAAGCAGAAATACTTCAAAGACAGCCACTCTTTCGTGAGCTGCATGAGATGCACAAACCCTGCAGAAGTCAGATGAATGAAAAATCATACTCAAACTGCGAACAGGGTGACCAAAAACTTCCTGGCAGAATATTTTTTGTTGGGTAATTCTGACTCATCAAAACAGAAGTACCACAGAAACATGTCAGAATTCGCATCTTGTTTAAAAACTGCACAGAGCTATTTACTAGTGTTGTAATAAAACATTTCAACACATCTGAAACAGAATGCTGCAATATTCAGTTCTGAAAACACACTATCAAGATTTTTAAACTAAAAAGGCAACACTGGGAAAAAAAATGTTACAGGTTTGTACATCTTCAGTGGCCTGAAATAAAGCTAGAGTTTGAATAGAATTTGTTTTTCAGGAGGCAAATAGGGTCATTGTGTGAGAAAACCATGCAATATTATAGCTTTTCCCATATTCTGGGAAGTCCAATTTCCATCTAGTACTTCTCAGGCACAAGTGGGCTGCAAACATACAGAGGAAGCAGACGCCATGAGCAAGAACAAAACATGTTGCTAGAATTGCTTTTCCTGACTTAACTTACATTAAAGCCTTGGGTAAGCAAACATTTTTTGCATGAGTGTAACTAACATGCAAAACCATCATCCACTACTAAACCATTTGCATGCCTCCAAACGATTTCCTGGCTGGAACCTAAACTCAATTTGCTTTACAAAACCAACTGTACCCATTCCAATGTAGTCTTTGCTACAGCTACAAATACCACTTTGAAGGAAACCCTACTGGAAATGCAGTAATCAAATCACAAGTAGCCCACACTGTGCCCACACAGCCTGCAGAACACACTGCTGAAAGGTCTGACCATATGAGCATTTGTCTTAATGGCAAAGTGATGCCCAGCTGGGTAGGTAAAGGTGCTGTGAGAGCCTCTCAGCCCCACCATAGGTCATTAAACTACGTACATGGCTGCACTACTGAGAAAGGCGCACTCGACAGCAGAGTTCATTTAACACCTTGTGCACCTCATTTGGGTTGTTAAGCCAAGGGAACTTAACACCAGCTCCTTCACCCTGAAGCCCACATCTCATTTGCTTCTCCTTTGTATGCTACCCAGCTCTAATTTGCTGCCTTTTTCTCCTCCTGGACAGAGATTGAAGCAGCAAAGGCACAAGGGTTCAACTCCATCCTTGTAGGGGGGGCTACTTTCAGATTCTCTGACATTCAGCTCTCTGAGTAAGATAAAGGACAAGTAGCAAATGGTGCCAAGAAATGCAATACACCAGAGAGAAAAGGATGAAATGGCATACGCTGAAGTTACAGATTGTATCATAGGAGGGAGCAGAATTACGGCTGCACAGAGTAACCCAAAGAGCAGATATAAACATCAAGTTTTTCTGCTCCAAAAAGGGCTGAAATCCTTGCACTAAAGGAACTTGCATAATTTGGAGTTCCATCTGTATCTATTTTTGTCTTTAAATTATGGGCTTCTTCATAGTAAGGAACTTTCTGCAAAGTTTTAATTTTCTTGCTTTAACTTGACAGTACACAAGGTCCTTCTCACCTTCAACACACACAGAGTCAGATACCATGTATTACATACCCTGTTTTGCAGCTTCTTTTCCTTTATTTTATTACAAGCATCTGAATTCCAAACACTGAAGTATTTTGCTCCTCTGATAAACTATGTACCTGAATGATGCCTGCTCGGTAGTAAAATTACAGCTTTTCATCCCAACAACTGTCTGCTAGTACAAATCCCATAACATCATTTTGAGGTAAGTTAATTGCAGCCTTTAATTTCAAATGCATGCTTCATGTTCTTATCTTTTGAGTCAATAATTCCTTTGGACTGCGTATCATCTTGTCATTTAGCTGGGCTGGTGGATAGATACATGACAGAGCCTGCATTTTCTGTAAACCCTCCTGCTTTCACTGGGAGTAATTTAACACTTGAATATTTATGTTAATTTGCACATTCTGACCTGCAGCAATGGAGATATTCGATCACTTCAGCAGTAGCTGCTTAAGTAAAGACTATTTTTTGCTGTGGTTTAACATATGCTATTAAAGATATCTATGCCAGCACATTCCCAAGAGTTTATAAGAAAAAGTCAGATTCATCAGCATCTTTTCCACAACTAGGATATGCAGACACAGATACAGGACTTTTTCGACAATATTTACACTCAAACCAAGCCTCTAGGATTCAGGAATCCATTTTTTAATTGCAATTTTCTCAACCAAGCATGCTGAATTTGGAAACAAAAGAATAAAGATGTTAACACAGGGCATTTCCCATGTTTTAAAGGAGATGGAAATGTCAGTCTGTACTGTACTGCACAGTCCATGGTGGGAAAACTTCCTGGGTTTCTCCATGACCATTCACAATTATTAACTGCCATGTGAAAGCAACAAAAATCTTCAAGATATTGCAAAACCTCTGCATGGTACAGCCAAAAGAAGCAAGTGAAACGAGTATTCATTACAAATGTAAGACAACATCAGTAACCTGCTCATTCAAAGGGTCTGGGAGCAAGAAGTCCCAATTCCATAAACGTACATGTCAATTCTCCTTTTCTAGGGCTTTTGCTCTTGTATGCAGTTGGTATTTATTCTGTGAAAAACTGTTTTTAGAAAAGACAAAATTTTCTGGGTTTTGGTTTGTGTGGTTTCTTTTTTTTTTAATTTTACATGCAGCACATTCACTTTCTCTCTCATCCTCATCACACTTCTACATAATATGTATAGCCAAAAACCCCACAACATCTTCAGTGGGAGTGTACGGCCTACAGAAAGGAATTAGGCAACAGGAATATTTTCTGTTTCTGTAACTCAAGGCATATGGGCACTTTGCCAAGTGATGGATGGAAAGCTAAATACTCCCCAAAGAAATCTGCATGCTGATATGGACTCAAGTTAGCAAAGCTTTTCTTGAAGGCTACCCAGAAAATAGGTAAGCAATTTATATATTTATTTTCTTATATATTTATATACATATATATATATATAAAAAGAAACAAAATACAACACAACAAAGCCTAGGGAATGCAGCCAGAACAACATGAAGAATAATATATCAAAAACTGACAGGAAGAAAGATAAAAGTATCTGACACAAAACTACGTAATTGATAAGGACCTTACTTACCCCTGCCACAGTCACATTTGACATTCCTCAAGATGACCTCGCTCTGTCTGCAAACTACAGATTTCCCTAGATGATGCCATCTGTAAATGTCTATGCAGGTATGGAGGGGGAAGAGAAATTGAATTGCTTTACCAACATCATTATTCTCTCACTGAGTATGGCCTCAAACCCAGAAATTTCACAAGAAAATTCTATCATCCCATGGACAATTTAACACAGGAATTGTCTACCAGGACCCCTTGCATCGCTATGACCAGACGTAAGTGATTCATATACAACACTAGCATATTTTATTTAAAACTCTAAATAATATCCCTATATGCTATATATTACTTAGTTTTCTTCCTCGCAAACATCTTAACTATATAGTTTCACAGAAGCGTACTTGCCTGTAAGTAAACACAAGTTTATCTCTGAAACCAACCTATAATTTTAGGGATGCAAAGAGAAAAAGATTTTTGCACATAACTGATGGGTGCGGAGGTTTTGTCACTAAAATGAGTTGGGTTTTTATGCTATTCCTCCATCCTAATTATAAAATTCCACAAGACCGAAGTGAATTAAAGTGCTGTGACCAACAACACTGACCTTTTTGCCTTTTCAGTACTGCTAAATCAGTTAACCCAGAGAGCAAAATTAGAATGCAGACTGACACTGGAGTAAACACCAGGAAAGCAGTGAAAATGGTGGGAAATTACCATTCTCCCTCCTTTTTGCAGCATTAGGAGCAGTCTTATTCTCAGCTGAAACCTTAGTCTGCTAAATTAGGTAGAGGTTTGGAAAAGAATGTTCTGATTGTTAATCATGACATGTGCTGTAATCTTCTGCAAGGCAGCTCTAACCTCCTCAATCAGCAGCATTTTCTTACTTAATTACATGATTTTAAGTGCTGCTAAGGAGGTGCTGTCAGATTTACATTGGAGTTCTCTTAGATATTACCACTGTAGCCATGGTGATGATATATAGCAATGGACAAAATTCCAGAGACTGGAGAAAATGACAGTTATGGTACTCCCACACTTGCTCCTTGCCTAGAACTTACTATTTTTCAGTTAGCTTGAAAGATTATCTCTTAGTCAGTGTACTAATATACCAAAAAACCCAAGATTAATAGTATATATGTAATCTTATTGATAAACATACAATTCTCACCTTTAAGTGCAACTTGGAACTGTTTAGGAGACACGTCACACAAGGCACACAAGAGAAAAGGGAGATAGTGTGCGCAGGATGTGGGGTGAGACTGAGTACAGCCACTGTATCGTTCTCTCTGCAAACGCAGCAAGCTGGAGGAAACAGATTTACTTTGCAGAAACCAATCATTTCCATGCTGGCAGTTGGCTGTTCTGGCCTGGGAGCCAGGTCCCATCATTCTGAGCCCTGAAAGCTGCTTTCAGGCTACTAATTATCACATCCCCAGATGCAGAAAATTATTACCTGTGTATTTATAACCAGGAAAAGGAAAACCAGTGTAAAGCAAACTAGATGTATTTATTAATTTAGCGAGCTCTTGCCAAACCTTCATTTTCTCCAAATATTTCGACTATCAGCATCCATTTTACAAGACTCTTGTTACTGGTGACCTGTATACTTTGATACCATTAAACCTACCATCATCTACGTAAATTCCTAACAGAAGGGTTACATACCTGATCCTTCAGGAGACCGTGCAGTTCTTTGTGGCTTTGTGGAACACTCCGAGTGCCATTTAGCCAAGTTTCCTCACAGGGAAGCCTCCATTTAGACCAAAACAAACATTCTTTGTTTTTTTAACATAACGCTACATGACAGCAACCAACAACAGAACTGAGCTCCTGATTCATGCTTGCTAGCAAAGGTAAGAGTTAAATTTCCACAAGTAACTCCACAGTTAGTGTAGTCTCCAAAGACAATGGGGTTCTTAAATCATACCAGTTGTAGATCTCATCTTCAGCTACTGGAATTATCCAAGTTGAATAAATGGACATTTAACTGCCATCTTGGCTTTATTTGCGTTTCATTCCTAGCTCCCACAAAGTCTGACTTCCATTTCTGTAGCACCTGCACAGCCCACACGTGTAATAGTGTGGCTTGTGCTCTGATAGCATCTGAGAGCTCCAAGACAGGGAGAGGTATCCGCAGCAGTCGGCTCAATATGAACTATGTGCTCCCTATTACAGGGGGACAGTTCTAAGAACATCATTCCTCACCACGCATGAATACAGCTGAAATTCAGATTTTTATAGAGTAAGAAGGTCAGTATTTACTATTGCATGCGCAGACAGCACACAGTACTACAGGCATAGTTCACCTGTTTGTAATTTTTATAGTCTGCAATACATTTCAGATTGAAACACTGCCATCTTTACATGGGTCATGTGGACAATTTTTCTTATGCTGTTCCAAGTAGGTTTTTGTTGTGTTTTCTTTCCTCATTTTGCAACGAACAAAGGTAAAGAACACCCTGAGGAAACATGAAACTGGATGCAATCAGTTCTCAGAGTCAAGGGGTAACAACTCTTTTTTGTTCTCAGAAAAAAACTAGGGGATAGAAATCAAGAAGAGAGCCAGGAATCAGAAAAGGCCACATGAGCTAGAAAAAAGGAGAACCTATATGCAGCATAGGAGCGGTTATCAAGGTAAAGCAGTTGTAGATAATAATGTCCTATCCATCTACATTTAGCACAGTATAGAGGTATTCTGGAATAGAAAGTAAGTACCTGTGCTCAAGCTACAGAGTTCACAGTACATTGTATGTGACCCATCACATAATGGACCTTACGGGAATAGGGACTGAAATCTGATTTCCTGGCTAGAGCATGGCCATTGGTCCTGATGTCTCTTTCCTTCATCCTGCTGATTCCTGATAAGTATTTGCTTATTACAACTTTCTTGTCAGTCACAAAGGCCATCACTGCAAGTTAATAATGTACCATTCTGCTGGATCAATATCTTTACAGATTCTCCTGTCCCTGATATAGAAAAGTTTTAAGAAAGATTAGACTGCTTGAGCCCCATTCACTCATCTTGTAATGCAGGTGGCTTCCACAGGATTAACACCAGGGACAATCCAGTCCATTGTGAATAGACATAAGAAGAAATAGCTTGAGAATATACTCAAGGCACAAATGAAAGAGTGTTGGGTTTTTTTTGTTAAGATTAACAAATCAAAGCAACAATTACAAAGGTAACTATTAACTTCCAGCAAGCTTGATGCACAAACTCAATTTTCATTACAAAGTACTTGCTATATGGGGGCTATGTTCTTGCTTTTGTTTGCCCATGAACTAACAGAGCTGTTGTGATTAACTAAGACACTTCAGCTAAAGCACCTGATTTACTGGGAAACAGTAAAATGTTCTTTGTGGGAAGTCTTGAGTTCAGCATTTATTCCTACATCAAATCAAAATAAGGACATGCTAATTATTACAAATCTATATTATTCAGGTATTTACCTCTTGTAATATGTCTTGATTAGTGCTGGTGGATGGATGAAAGTCCTAGTAGCAACCCCCCCCTAGCTGAACAGCCAAATGTCTTTTGCATTGCATGAGACTATGAGCATCAGAAAGACAGAAATTGCACTCTTCTTACAAGAAAGTACCATGTAAAGGAAATGAAATAACATTAATATAGATTATACACTTTTTTAAACATTTACCAATAATACCACAAATGCAGAGTAGCTGTCTCCTGTGTCGTGCTGACTTTAAAGACCCATCTCCTCAGCATTATCCCCAGCTCTGTGTGAAACATTTATCTGCTATTAACATGACTGGATTTCATTAAAGAAGTGCAAGAGGTATTAAAGATCTCCAGAGGGTTTGCTACTTCCTGCCTAGGACTGCTACACTCTTTCCTTCAATTAAGTCATTAATACATATCATTTCCTTGTCCATAATCATTTTCTAGCAACCACAACACACCATTGTATTGTGCTGATACACAGCCCTCTGAAATATCTGAGCATCGCTGGGTTTTTGAAATTAGGAACAATACCCCTTAAATACAATAAAATGTTGGCAAGTAAAAAGGTTGAAGTCACGATGATGTAGGATTTAGTCAGGGCATCTCAAAACAAGACTGAATCTATCTACAGTTAAGTTTCGCTGTCAGCAGATAGCTGTATTTAATTTTACATAACTAAACTTGTCTGACAACTAGCAAAATCCTACTTAGATGCTCAAGGTACTACTAGAAACAAAGGGTCACTGAGAAACAAAAGTTGAACCTTACTTCTTTGCTTTTCTGTAATGTATTAAAATATCATTAAAGAATGTATTTAAAATTTGATGGTTTTAATCTTAGAACAGCATTAAGACTTTCAAATTTCATCTTTGCTACTTTTCCTACAGGACTTTTTGGAAGACTAGAGAAAAATTACTACAAGTAATTATTTTTCTTCTCTCAATAAATAGAAAATAAATTTCTGAATCTTTCAGAGAGAACAAATTCGTATTTATCCAAATCAGCTATTTAGAAAAGCATGAAATATCTTTTCCTCCCTCATCTGTTTAGAATTAAGAACCATTTGCGATCACAATACTGTAACATCTGTCCTCTAAAGAAAGACATAATTTCTCTGGACAAAATGGTAATACTTATTAAAAAATGAGTTATTTTGTATATCAAGAAGAAAACCAGGAATAAATTCCCCTTTTTTCCCTGCAAAGCACATCAAGCTTTGTAACTTGTTAAGTCCTAATTTCTTCTGGTTTACACACCAACAGTAAAAATATTCCTTAACTTCTTGGTAGTTCTGTTACCTATTGATATTGTGCTCTGGTGACAAAAACAGAAATTGGTCTTCTGCGGGTGGGGAGGGGGAACTGAGAAAATGTTTTAATGTTTTAAATCAAAATTAAATTAATTCCTGAGAGATAAAAAGCAGAAATCGGCAGCAGTGGCCATAGATTATCTCTTAGTCTATAAAATTGCATTACATAGAAAAGCAAGATTAATAAAATTAACTCTCTAAAATGTCATTTTAAATAAACTATCTATGCAGTGGTTTTAGTGTAATTACAAACAGTAGCCCAGCATTCATGACACCACCTTGAAATGCTTCTGAAGGGTTTGAAACATCCTCAAATTTAAATATCAGGGGAGCTCAGTAAGAAAACAGAACTGCAAGTACTGCTGTGAAGTTGAAGATACCATAACTCTTATATTTAATCATCTATAAATTTAAGATAAAACTAGGACTGATGACCTACCAGCTAATAGTCTACATACTCCAGGTTAGAAACATTTCTATAGCGCTCGTTTTTCCAGCAAGAACAGAAAAGGAATGATAGTTTAGTTGAGTAATTCTCCAACTAAATTACAGCTTTCCAGTGCTTCATATTCAATAGGCCACAATAAGTGAACAATGTGGGATCAATATTCTGTTAAATTATCTAATTTAAGAGATTATAATGCAAGATCCAGTCTAAGCAGTCTGTTACCTTCTTGTGCTTCTGGAAAACAGTCTCTACTAAATAGGCACGGAATCAGCATAAAACAGACTGTCTCTCTGTCAGAGAGAGATTTCAATAACTATGGCAAAGGACTGTGGAAAAATAATCTGTAACAAACAAAGACCAATGCAATGCTCATTAAGTTAACAGAAACCTCAGTTCCTGCAGCTGCACCGATCTATATGGCAGGTCTATGTCAAACAGTTTAGCTTTTCTCCTGCCATCTCCTCCTGCTGCATCTCTCTGATAATTCATCAGTCCTCTTTGATTCTCAACCCTGTACAGTTATGCTGAAGTTTTGTTTAGCAGGAATATGAAAGTAGTTTTTGTGGAATGTTTATTAAAACAAACAAACCCAACGAAAAAACATAGGTCCAATCCATGAGAAATTTTGGGGAAATTCTGGCGTAAGCCAGGTTTGGTGCATTGTTACTTTAACATGATCAACACTCAGCAATGCACATTAACCATTCTTCCTAAGAAAAAGATGGAGGAACTTCATTCATGCCAATGAGAGGGAACTCAAATTCATAATTCACTAGCAATCTCTCGCAAACCTTGGTGAGAACTGACATCAAGGTGCATTCTGTATTTCTTTCTTTGAGCCCTCCTGACATTACTCATGCCCATCTTACTGAATGCCAGCCCCTGTTCTCTGCAAACCAACAGCATCATAAAAATTTAACACAAACGAGTGTACAAAACACCTCTCCCTGCACTCCCCATAGCATGGATCACAACATATTCTCCAGTGTAGTTTATACTATGAAGACTGTTATGTGCCACTGTGAGCAAGGTGATGCTGTTGCTCTGACCTTTGCAACAGTAGAGAATTGGGCAAGTGGAAAATTGGTAACACTTGGAGCTTCTGCAGGAACATGCCTATGGGTTTACAGCACAGGTGGCAAACAAAGAAAGCACTTTTCATATAGTGCCAAAGGCCAGGAAGTTTGTAGAGGCATTCACTCCTAGGAGAGCTCCTTCATACCTCATCCTGCTCAGTCAATGCTCCAGCATCCACTGATGCCCTGGGAGACCAGAGCCCTACTGCTCCCCCTTCACTACACCTTTGCCTGAGCTATGCAAACGTCCTATATTTCAAACATAACTACTGTGGTCACTAGCAAACAGGCAGTAGACAGCATTCTCAGCCTGCACACATGCACAGATCAGTACTTAACCTGGACATGGACGGTTTTTCTCTTTCGGGGTATATGCTTATCGGTTTAAAGACTGTAAATCTCCTCACAGTTAATTCAGGAATTGCTGAATAGGGAAGTGTCTGCTTACACATAAAAAATAGGAGTAATTTTCCAGCACCATCATTCATTCCCATGGTGGAAGAGCATATTCCTTGGGAGACAATAAAAATCCCACCAAAAACACCATCTCAGCACCTTTGCTCCAAGACTGAAAATTTATGGGCAGTAAACTGTCATCCATACTTTAGTAAGTGGTTTTAGGTCTGTTCACACTAGACTGCAAGGTTTTGGGCCAAGAGTGATCATTTTGCTGTCTGTCCAGCCTCCTCGCCAACACCAATTACACAGAAGGGAAGAGTAGCCAAATGTTAAACCCCATTTAATAACTTGCTTGCTTTCATAAGATACTTTCATTCACTTTCAAGGATACTTCTATCCACATTAAAGGACATTCATGAAGCATGAACAAATGTAGAGATGGAAGCTCAATACATGTCATCTCAGCCAGGCACAGAGCATATTAATCAGTGAGACTTCGAAAAGAGAATATTTTCTCTATAAACCAAGCACCTGTTCATGCAAAAATGTCAATAAATCAAGGGAAAAGAAAGGGAAAAAAAGGCAAGAAAAAAGCTTCCACCTTTGTGTATGGAGTTTGAAATAAAAATCCAGCAAGTCTGACTTTCCCTGGTTTATGAGTTTCAGCCTTCCTCCCTTGTTCAAAATGGAAGCTCCACCATGAGACCTGTGATCTGTGAACGCGAATTAACACAATGCTCCAGCTGGAGGGAAGAAACAAATCAGTTTAGCATTTTTACATTTTTAAATCTCTTGCCTGCTGCTGCTCTCTTCCCTCTCTGCTCATTTCACATTAAAACTTTACTGTTGTTCAGTAAAGCTTTACTGTTGTTCCTGCTTTTATTTGTTAATATTATAGTAATCCGATTATGAAAGAGGAAAAAATAGCATGCAATTTAGGTGGCTAATCACACAGCCTGAATGTCAACCTGTAATACTGGAAATACCTGGAAAAAAGGCAGTTTGTGGCTGATCTGGAGGCAGCTGATGCTAATGGAAACAGGTCCAGTGTAAAACAAGCCCATGGTGAACAATCAGAATCCTTGTAACTGCTTATTGCATGAATGCACTCATCAAACATGTTAAAGGACAATTACAGTCACTTGCTTAGCAACAAAGAGTTAAGTTCAGCTACAAAATTGTTTACTTCTCCCCTTATCTAAACTACCAAGGCATACTGTGATAGGCCAAGAAGCCAATTTCTTCTGGTGTAAATGTGTGCCCCTCTGCAATTTTCAAAGCAGTAGTTCAATTTGCACTAGCAGGGAGTTGGAGTTTGTCTCAGTTTTAAATGGGTCAGGCTGATGTGCTTCCCTACATCTGATCAGAGTTAAGCACCTGCTGTGTACATATGAGACAAAAGAGCATGACCTTAAAACAGGCAGGACATCCAGACTCCACAGCTGGAACACACAAAAGCACAAAACCCAGGGGCTGCGTAAAATAGCTTGCCTTGCACAAGCTTTAGTAGATAAACATCTGGAAGACTGAGAAGGAACACTGTAGTTGAGAAAGCTTCAAACTGTTTTTAGGCATCTGAATTTATTTGCCCAGGTCCACACATGGAGCTGATGGGTTGATCTAAATCAGGACTTATTTGGATCACAATACTAGCTGAGAAACCTGCACAGTGCCTCACTATATGGATTAAATACATCCGTATTCTTTACTCATCACCCTTGTGATGGAGACAATCATGTCCTAGCTTTTTATCTACTATTCCTTTTGTGTGTTTAGATGGCATTTTCTTTGGAATAGGACAGTAACTGTGGTTTGTACAGCACCCATTACAGCAAAATGAGTAGTGTGATAACACAAATATAACGTAGCTAAATAGAAAACAGAATGTACCAGAAAGTCCCATAGGCTGATCATATCTTTTCCCTGAGCCTTTACTTGTCCTGGTTGTTAAAAATTAAAAGGGGCAGAGGATATTATTAAAACTGTGAAATGAAAGTACAAACATAGGTGAAAACTCCAAGAAAACTTCTAATTGCCCTATTTAGGTTTTGGCAAACAGATGCAAAGATCCTTCTTTCATCTGTTGATTGACAGTAGCCAATGCAGATGTGATTTGGTTTGTAAATATTTCTCACAGGGCTGACAGAGTTACACAAGTAATGAGCACTGCAGTGAAGCAAAGCAGGTCATTCTTTCCTTTCAGAATGACCAAGAACTTTGAGCCATTTAAAAGCTGATACACAAAAAGCTAATGCACTGAAGACCTGTACAGAAGCAAACTGCCTCAGAGATTTCCTATAGAAGTTTTCTATTACTGGAGCTAATCACCAAGGAATCAGGAGCACTGTGGAAGCTATTGGATTTAGAAACATCTAGAAGCAAAATTGCAGGCGGTCTGGTGAGATGTGCTGCAAGCTTTGAAGTGGTTCAGTCCATTTGGAATTTCATTACCAGATGTAGGAATATTAAAGATACCATTTTAAAAGCTGTTTTAAAAGATCTCTGCTTGCTGGATACACCCAAGTAATATTTCTTTTAATAAAACCTTCTGTTACTGTATGCTCAAGAAAACTATAAAAGTCTTTAGAACGTGCAGAAAGAAGTAGCACAGGCCTGAAGCAAAGTCTCTTTTTAGTCAGTCTTCAGAAGGAAAAAAAAATAATCACAGTAAGCAAGGCTATAAGGAGGGACCTACATTCAGAGAACAAGTATGCAGCTCACCTCCTTCTTTAAGGGCCAGAAGTTATTCTCACTTTTCCTCTCACAGGCTTAAACCACAACAACTTATTATTTTTTTAAACTTAACTACTTACACATCATTCTCCAACCTCCTCTGGCTCCTGAGCAGTGACAGGGAACAGTAACATGGTACAGGTCACAGTGACATCGTACTTTATCCTTCTGTTTGCCTCAGATTTACTTTCTTTTGTATTCCTTATAGCATCTGTGGAAGAGCTCACAGGCAAGAAGCTGCCAGGATAGGTTGGGTGAGACTAGCTCATCCAACAAAAGAAGAGGCAAACACTACTCAAAGCCACTGATCAAAGATATTAACTGCTTACTCAAGTTTTCTGACTAGGTGCAAACTCAAGTATGCTTTTCAAACACGAGGTTCTCTGTCTACCAGCATCCAGATACACACACACACTAATAAACACCTGGTTGCCGGATTGTGAATTTTTTTGAGGAGTTAGTGGAAAGAGGTAAGAAAGTTTCAATTCCAAATTTCAGCAGCAGTTACATCTTACTCAACACAGCAACTAGGTATCTCTTATCAAAGCCAAGGACTTGCACGTACACTTTGGGAATGTGTTTGAATTCTTGTTGGTTTCAGGGACCTATTGCACTACGTGGAGCTGAGCAGATGGATGCCTGAATTTCACCTGGATTCTGTATTTACACGACCCTTGTGCAAAGTCAGTCCTTTGATTCACACCACAAAACACACAGTACGCTGCTTTAAACAGATCACCTTTCAGTTGGCAAAGATGCATCTCTCAGGGAAAAGAATTTCTACCAGCTCTGTAGACCACTAACAACATAAATAATTTCATACCTCTGCTCCATCTAACAGGAGAATTATTTCACACCACTGCTAACGTCACCCACACAACCACTGTACAACTTCCCCTCTCATTCATGCAAGAGGAAACCTTTAACAGCCTCTCATTGAATCGGGATCTGTGCTCTTCACTATATTTTCTTCTTTGTGTTTCTCAGCAATTCCTTGTTATCAATCAGTATGTTTGTTCTTCAGCTAAATTTCACTCTCTCATGCCTGGTTCAGCCTCTTTTTGATCTGTCAGTGTGATTTCCACAGTCTGCTATGGCATCTCACTTCCACCGCTTTCCATTTAACATTTCAGCTGCCTTTACGGTTTGGCACATCGCCTTCCTGACACACAGAGCTCCTCTCTCTGCTTCTATCTATTGCACACAATTTCTACAGAGAACATAAAACAGGGTCAGTATTTGTGTTAGCCTAAAAAGCAATTCCTTCTGTACTTGTAGCCTTCACATCCAGACAGCAAGTAATCTACAGCTTTCTAAAGCCCTGAGACATATCAAAATCTTCGTTTAAAAAACACCAGCCTTCCAGCAGGGATGGAAAGGGAAGAACAAGAGGCATGTTTTTAAAATGGCCAAAATGCAGCAGTAATCTTAATGGTCACACAGGGATGATTTAACTTCAATTTTGTCTCCAACCCCAGAAAAACACCTTACATTCCTGTATTTTGAATACAGGACAGATGCACAACAGGCAGCTCCACTGTGGACTTATTAATCTATTTTGCAAATTAAAAGCATCTAGAAAATAGTCCTGTAGGAAGAGATTAGAGAGCAAATCCCTGACTCTTTAGGGAAGCAGGGCAGCCTGTCTGGTGATACATTGTCTGCTGCAGCTTTATCTAGAGAACAATCTTGCAGAAAATGCTGCACTATGCATTGCTCACCACTATACATCGTGGTAATGTAAGACACTTTTCCAAGTAAGGGCCATCATTTTTGTCCTAGAGAACTATTTATAAATAAAGCTGATGTTTGTCAAACCTCTGACTCCTGTTACAAAACTCACATCTATGGTTTTTCTCCCATTAAACACCTGGAGACTTACTGATGAATAAAACCTCACTATATATTTGAAGTGTAGTTCTATAAATGTCAGCATAATGGAATACAGGATAGGAGTTGATTCACTGTGAGATACTCAGGTCCAGGTGGGTTTCTGGCTGCGCAATCCCCCTTCCCTCCTGCCAAGCACAATGTCAGTGAATTTTCTCTGTATGAGAAATAGCCTATGCATTTATTTATAATATTATTTATTATTAAATATTTCTGAATAGTGTTTTTTTTTAAAAGATCCTATGTTGTTACCCATGACTTTGTTTTCTCCATTCAAATTTAATGCTATTATCAGTAAATGACTGGAGGTTTTTTCTCGTTAATAACTCTTGTATGACAGACAACCAATCTTAATGATACCAGACCTTCGCAGTGCATGCTGGGGACCAGGAGGGTCAAAAATGATTATGAGACAAATCATGCATTATGGAATCACTAGGACATGCTGTATCCAAACACTTTTTTTTCCTGAAGACAGGAAAGTCCTCTATCAATTTTATTCTGCAGCAGAAGAAAACTGCAGCGGGACTGTCTGAATAATCACAGCCTTAATTATAGTGAGCAAATATAATGAGGGTAACCACGATACATTAAGAAAAATCCTCTAAAATGCTAATGAACCTTCATGCTTTAATTTTAGCAAGTCATTTACAGGAAAATGCCATGAGGTTACAAAGAACTTAGGCACACTGCAGAGCCAGGCAGGGCTGTACAAGTGCCATTTACATGACTTCCAATGTTTTGTCAAAATGACATAGTGACAAATGAAGGTGTTTTGCTCATCAGCTAGAGTACTATGAAATGCTGTTTCTTTGGTTTACAACAGTTCATGCAGATACATAGACAACATAATATACAGAGAGATGGGCAAGATGACAGTGAAGGACAAGGGACGATACAAATAAACGAGCGTTCAAAGCAGTTCTATCATACGAGTAATCTGCCCTTCCCTGTCTCAGTGTCTAGTGTTAAGACTTGAACATATCAATCAAGCAAAGTGGATGAGAGCTGAGAGAGCTGGGGGGTACATGTGCATATGTTTGGGAAGGACAGACTCAAACGCTCCACTGGCCTCATTTGGATGATTGCCACCACCTAGTCTGACTGAAACAAGCTGCATTAGCTTCCTTTCTACTTCATTTTGAATGAGGACAAATAAATGATTGGCATCTGTCAGATAACAGCCAAGATTATTCATACTGAACATTATATTCGTTTTCAAATAACAGGAAATATCCAGATTCATTTTGTGTGAAGTAAATCTTCCTGCTAGAAGAAAAATGATCCCTGAAGAACACACACCATGAACCTTTCCTATTGTTTCAACTCACTGAAGAGCTGCAGAGAGATGTAAGGTGTTGTTACTGTGCACCACAGCTCTGTCTCCAGGATGCGAAGCCAAGGTGTTACTATCGGACACACTATGTATATGCCACCAAATTAAGGATTTGAGTCCACTTTGAGGATCACCTACCACACACACACTCTTCATGTTTCGTAATGTTATAGGACAGAATTTAATTCATTCTTACAACATCCTAAACTACTCTGTTTCCACTGCCTTGAGGGACACCCAGTACTGATGTACTGGGACCCCCAGATGAATTGTGCTCTACAGAGTGGATTCTGATGTACCTGAAGGGTTTAGCAGTTTGTGATTTCCTACAGCATTAAACCATAGAAAAGAAAAATTGGTGCTTTATGTAGAATTTGGTTTTTTTAGCTTCCTTCCCCACATCAAGACGCAAGTACATTGACTAACATAAACCTGGGGTTTGAGTCTTTAAAATGTATCTCTTCTCCAGCCTCCCCTACAGGAGGGAAGAGGACAATTTCTAGCCCAGAAATTACACAAGTACACCCAGTACAGCCATGTCCCCTCCCAGAACGAAAGGGCTCTTCAGAGAGTCTCAGGGGCTATATCTATCTTGGCAAGCAGTGCAGCACAACAGGAGTAGATCTACACAGCAACACAGCCGGTAGCATGCGCCATCCCAGCACCCGTTCAGGGATTTTACTTTCTATTGTAATTCCACGGCCTAAATGCCTGTTCGCAGCTAAAGTTCTTCTGGCTTTGGTCTCATTCAAAAGGAACATGGAGCTTTTGCACTTGGAAACAACTGTGCACTGTGAGCCAAAGCACAGTAAATGGGGACTATTCAAAGATCAAGAGTGCATTCCTGGACCCTTTTGGACTAGATCAAAACTTCAACAACAAAAAATGTACCCTTTGGACACAGCTGGGTATGGTACTGCGTGGGTTTCAGGTGGTGATTCCCAGTGTTGAGTTCAACAGCCAGGCTCCTCACCCACTGCAAAGGTCTGAATTAGGAGCTGCAGAATAAAACCCAGTAAATCAATACGCAACCACTGAGAGGGAATAGAGTGCAAAATCACAGCAATGCTAATTTAGATCCAATTAAGAATGCCACAGAGCTGTGTCCTCAACACTGACCAGTTCAGCCCTGTCTAGATGTAAACACTTCCAAGACATGCAAAGAAGCCAGTCTTCAAGAAGTACAGACGTTTAGAGATCAACTGTGAAATTTGGCTGCTCCTATGCACAGAGGGCTGGTGTACAAAGTTTACTAGATAAATCCCACTGCTGATACAGAATTCTCTCTTTCACTCACTGCCCCAGATCTGGCCTCCTCTTCTGTCTTCTGGGGGGAAAATGTACTGAGTTCAAACCCAGGCTGAGAATACTGTTCACTTCTCAGCAAAGCTAATTTGCTTTTTTAATATATGTTATCATGAAGTAGCTTATGCACAAAGGTTCCCAAAGGTAAAACCAACAAACACTAACTCTTCCTTTCTAGCTTTTTTTGCCAAGTGCAACTGCAGTGTCTACCAATAACGCATTCAGTCTTGAGAGTGAAGTAACCTGAGAAGCAGAGAAACAAGAGGCTCAAATGAACCTTCCCAGTGCCTGCAACACATAAAATAGACTGGAGAAAATGCTTTTGCAAGCCAGAGCTGTGCAAAGTGCAGGACACAGCCTCACTCTGTGCAGAGGCTCCCACGAGGATGAGGATGCACCCTCAGCAGTGTCAGGAGAACAGAGCAGGAGCAATGCTGCTCAGAGCAGCTGTAGAAGGGAAACGCCAGCATCAGTCCTGCTTTTCCCCACCTCAATTTTCTGCCTTTTTTAAGCTGGAGCACATACTTTATATCCAGGAGGATCGAACAGACACATACCCACAAATCTTTCTGAAACAACTTCTGAGCTATCAAATTTCAGTTCTTCCCAAACTAGAAAAAAATAATTGAATTCAAAGGATCTCTAATGGCCTGTGGAGGCTTGGCTGACAAAAAGTGCTGCAATGCTCACTTTAAAAGAAATTCAGGTTTGTTAGTAGGGTGAACACAATTAAAATGCACAGCAGTCCTTCTGTAATAGTATGTAAGGGGCTTCGGTAGGATTGTTTGACTCGGAACTCTGCATTTTTCTCTAAATCCCTCTCTGTATTCATGTCATTAAAATGTTTCTTAAGAACTCTGAATAAACACCACAAAGGACTTTTTTACTGCATGTACAGGACCCCAAAATACCTAAATTTCAACAGGTTCATCTCCAAATTTCCATAAGAGATAATACAGGTAATAGAGGGATTCATAAGCCTTTGTCATCTAAGGCTGAAGAAATGGTGGCAGCACCTTGTTTACGGGGTTGATGAAACAGTCTGAGCACTTCCCTGCTTTTGTCTCTCTGCTAATTGCCCTTTAATGAAAACTACTTAGTTTATTGGTGTAAAAAATGCCTTGAAGTATGCTTTCTAGGCAAAAAGCCCAGTGCTCTAATTAATACCTTAAAATGATCACTGATTAATGATACCCGTTTGGGGCTGCTGCACAAAGGTTTTTTTGCTTGACTTTTCCTCAAATCAGGCAGATTAATGATGTTATCACTGGTACAGAAAGCTCCACCCCTGAAAATACTTTGATGGAGAATACACACAACACTTAACAACTGCTGTGGAGATTGTGAAGGAGGAGAGGGGATACCATGCAGGGTGTCTTCAGGAGGAACAACCAAAAGACCTCATAATTAATGCTGTGAATCTTTCCCATAGATTTAAGAAAACCACTTTTTTCCCACCATCTTCTACTATATTTTGCAAGAAATTGTCCTCTTCCCTCCCATAGGGGAAGCTGGAGAAGAGATACATTTTAAAGTCTCAAATCCCTGGTTTATGTTAGTCAATACACTTGCCTCTTGAAGTGTGGAAGGAAGCTAATAAAGCCAACATCTACATTAAGCACCAATTTTTTTTTTTCTTATGGTTTAATGCTGTAGGAAATCACAAACTGTTAAACCCTTCAGGTACGTCAGAATCCACTCTGCAGAGCACAGTTCATCATCTGGTTACAGAAAATGATGCAAAACCCAGGGTATAAGGGTTGTTAACATGTTATGAGTAGATCAGCTGGTAATTACTTGTCCACTGGGCTACTGTAGGAACTGTCATCACATCCGTCTTGAACATAAGAGGCTTTAGTCCCCTAATCTCCACTGACGACAGCGTAAGCCACTGGTTCACATCAGCAAGGCATGGGTCAGTCTATATGAAATACTCCCTTTCTGGCACCTCCTCCTGCCATATCCACGTCTCTGTTCTTATAATCTGTTCATCACAGATCAGTACAAGCGCAGTATAAAATCACTCAGAAAATCTCCTCCTCTGCCAAACGCACAAGGAACAAGCAGGTCCCAGAACAAGGATCTCTCACTACCTCCCAAGCCCTGCTCACAGAGACAGGCTTTGCCTTCTCTTTGCCAGGAGCAAATACACAAACAGCATGGACATGCTGGCTGCTTGCAGCATATCCTGTTTTGCAAATGTTGAGCTGTCTCAGAGCCATAGATAGTCCTGAGAAGCCTCAAAACAGACTTTCCAAGCACATGCAACTGGACTCTACCAGGACAGCCTATTCCAAATACAGCTATGCTCTCCTCATGCCACTGTTTCAATCCCAGCTTGGGGAACGTGGGCATTTCATATGATGGGGAGATTTGAAGTGTTTCAATGTCCTGGAGCTACCGTAAAACCTTATTCAATTATTAATTAACAAAATTAAAACACGCACAAGCTACTTTTGTGCCTTTGGGTGCTAGGACTAATAGCATCTGCAGCTTTTACAGATTTCCCCTTGTGTCCAAGATGGCTGGATGCTGCAGTCCCTACACAGGCAAAGCTCTCACTGTACAAGAAAGCATTCTGCTTAGTAAGGACAAAGAAACAGCATGTGGCTGCCCAGCATCAGCACTTGTTCTAGCCAAACAGCTCCCTTCCAATTTTCTATCCCTTTGATAACATATGAGGCTTTATTCAGGAGCTGAATACATTCAGCAGTTATTTGCCAATGTTGTTATTCCATCCTATACATGGTTGTGCTGTTTCATGGAAATACTGCTCATTCTCAATGCAAAAAGCACACAAGGAGAAAAGCAGATCCTGCGCTACGGAGAAGACCGCTGCTATGAAGTAGAAAGGCGCAGGCTGAAGAGAGCGTCTAACTCACAATGCAATTAATATGCTCAAGACTTTTACCCTACCTTTAGCCGATTTAACTCTTTGAAATTAGGAGAGGGGTGTACAATAAATGCAGGACCTTCACCCTTCAGCCTCTTAGCCCCAACCATATTCTCTTCATCAGAGCCACAACCATATGGCGCACAGGGAAGGGTTCTCCACATTAAATCGCCTGATACCCATCATCAGGTGTAGAAAACCATTCTCTAATAGCACCTGCAGTTTGTGCTGATAGTCAGAGCAGCTTTGCCTGCCAAAAGCACACATGCTAGCTATTTCTACCAGAAGGAGAACAACATCAGATAAGGCACTGCTAATGACATTTAAATAAACAGAAGTGTAAAGAATAGATGTAAAATAACAGCCTTTGTTCTTCATTTGCCTTGAAAAATTAAGAAGGGCCAGGGTGAGTATAACTGAAATCAAATTGCTCCTGAGGACTTCTCTGCAATTAGAAGATATACTTGCAAACGAGGACAGTATAGAGATGTTTATGCCACAGAGGGCCATTTGCTGTTATGACTCATGACACTTGTCCAAGTGAGATAGCAATACCACCAAATGACTTCTGTGCCAGGGTAAATAGGAGCATTACAGGGACTTACATGGTCCACTGTGCCAGAAAGCAACTAGACACATAACACACATGACAGTAGCTGCAATATTTCAGGCACAGGCTAAATTTCCCTGTACATAAAATGTTACATGCCCTGTGGCTCTCTCCACAATACATTACTGCAGCTTGAGAAATTTTCAAGAATTACAAGTTTCAGTAACTATCTATTAGTTCTTATCTACATTTTCATTCTATTACAAACCCTGCTACCACTATCACCTTGCATCTTAATCAGAGAACTGCCTACTTTATTTGTACAGGGATCCAATACTGCAACATGAGTAGCACATTCAGATACTTGAATTATCATGCTTATGGTAGGTGTAGTACAGCTTTTAGAGTGAAAAATAACTCTGAATTCTTGCCTTTCATCCTCTGAAAAGAAAGCAACAGATGGCAGTGTGAGGAGGGCAATAACAAATCAGTCCTTTGGCCTTCCTGCAGCTCTTATATCCCCCTTGGAGACAGCCTCACAAGATTCACATAACGAATGAATAGCAGGGTGCTATCATCATCCTTCTGTTTTCCCCTTTTCCCAGCTACTTGTTATACTGCAAAGAGCTTCTGCACCTGGAATCACAGACATCTCAGCATCTTTTTTTCCTCAACAGATCTTGGAGCATCTATACTTGTACTCTGGTCTTGCAGAAATGTATTTCCCTAAAGAAAGATGAGCTACAAACCAATATGCGTAGGTAAGGACTTCATTACCTCAGAAGCTTTTCAGAATACAGAACTTTTTGTACTCTACTGAGACCAGAGAACCCGCATTCAGGGTGGGCAGGGTGCCCATCTTGCTTTGGGTGCTGTGGCTGGCGTGTTTGATTACCCAGGAAATGAGCCAGCTAAGCACAGGCTTCCCGCTACATACATAATAAAGATCTTTGGAGACATTTCTTATTTTCATTCAAGTATAGCATTGCATCTGTACTGTGGGGTTCAGCTTTGTAGTTATTCTCAGGGTTACAAATTGGTCCTCATAAGAGCATTAGTTCCCCATTGGGATATCTCATCAAAAAACATGAATGCTTGAAGAGAAATGCTGTGAATAAATAACATCACAATTTTCTTTGGAACCAAAATGGCAATGCTGAGATGGAAAGCTGTAAAACCATTTTTACAGCTACCATTTTTTGTTCATTTAAGTCTTTTCTTCCTTGAAATAATTCAGAAAAAGAAACTTTGGACCCCCTCTCTTTAGTTTAACTGCAATAACAATGAATATATAGATAGCCCTTTTTTTTTTTTTTCACTGCCATTACATACTTCAGTGAGCATAATTATATCAAATGTGTTGCTGGAGAAATTAATGTCAACATTTTAGCTTTGGAGTCTAACTTATTTGATCTAAACTTTGAACAATTTGGCTTTGATCCTAAGAATCTGCTGAGCAACTACAAATCCTACTGAAGTCAACAAATGTAGGCTGGGTACCACCTCGATAGCAGATGCTCTCAATAAAAGGAAATGTCACAATGTTGGCTAGTATCTCAAAACAGTTCTGTCCTCCCAGAAGCATCACTTCCATGTTATGATATACTGCCAACAAGTACAACTTCACTCAAGTTTCCTTTCGCCTCTGTGAAACAGCAGCTGCAGAGACGGTGCCTGCAGCACGTACAGGAGAGATGTATATTTAGTTTTCTGTTCTCTATATTGGGTTCATTTTGGTTATAGGCTTGGTGGAAGCATTCATCAGAACTGGAAGCATTTACAACGCTTTACAATTGGTCTCTTTATAGTTGTACAACTACCGCTGACAAAACATTTGGACATTCAATTGCTTCTTGTGTAGTACAAAGAATATGATTCCAAGTTAAGGGGGTTTGCTCTGGGCAAGGTGGAGAATATCATTATTTGCACAAATCACCACAATGATCTGATTATGGCTGGTGCTGGCGTGTTGCTATCATTCAGTTAAGCTAAAGCTTTTGCTTTTTCATTGCTGCTATTGGTGGCTAAGTAGATTGATTATGTATGAGATGAAAGAGCATGTAGGAGTATGCTAATGCCGATGTTAAGAGCACACTTTCATCTTGCAGCATTAAGTGAATGGAGGAAAGAATGACAGAACTGGCTGTGGTGAGCTTAGGAAAGGTTCCTTTTTTCTTTTCTTTTGGTCAGTCTAATGTTTGTAACTCACCTCAAACATTCATAACAGACAATTCAGACTTCATTCTAGTGTCCAGGGTACAGCACCAGGGAGTACTGAGAGCTCACAGCAGCTGTACCATGGTACATATAGTCAAAGGCTCCCTTTTTTGCTTTGCTTTTCTCTTTAGAGATGGGATAGTATAAATAAGCCACAGTAAAAATGAAAGTCCCATTGCTGAGACAATGAACATTCATAAATTCATTTGATTCCAGCTAAGCAGCCAATTCTCCATATGCTTCCCCACTTTTACCTCACCAGAGCTAATGGGACTAATCCTAACACAGAAAGACAAATAAACGCATGGAGCGTTAATGCGTTTTCTCTGCATTGACATTTACGTGGGACCTGGGCAATACATTCACAAAGAGTTCTTGAAGATTTCCACATAACATCATACAATCCCTCCAATTAAAAGGAGGTCAAGGCTTCATGAAAAACACACTTCCCATATTCTGAAACAGCAGCAGCATTTCTATACGTAACTTTTAATCAGACAGCTTGTGTGGGAAAAGAAAGAAATCAAATGCATTGTTTCCCGAGTTTTCCATCATTACCACTCGAAGGCGTTCCAGTTCCCACCCACACCAAGCAGCTATACACACACTGAAGGGCAGTCATTTGGACAAGGTCTGCTGGAATCCTCCCACCACTTTTGTTCTCCTTCAATAATTCAGCCATCATAGAACTAGGTACGAGGCTATTTATCACAGGAATGTAGCTGCTTACATCTTCTTTAAAGTTCAAAGCAATAAGAACTAACTGGGAATACAGAGCTTTGCTTTTCAACAAGGTGTTAGAAATGTTATGTGGTATTCTAGCAATTTATTTCTAATGGCAGAGGGAGGAGAACATCACCCAAGCATGCAGCAAGCTCTCTGGAGTTACTCCAAGTGCCACACAAGCACATAGCTGCAGGACTGCAGCACTGCAGCCTCCATCACCTTTTAGTTACACAAGCAGCAGGCTTGAGCTGTTATCCCAAGACGAGGCAAGTATCATAAAAATAATTTGCTGATATCCAAAACCATAAGCCGCATTTGTAATCACATAAAATAGATATTTGATAAGGCATAATACAGAGATAGTTATCTTTTGACAACTAGAGGAATTTTAAGCACAACCATAATAAATGAGCTTTTATGTCAACTTAAGATACTCCCAAAACTAATGTAGCTTTTTTTATCTACCTCCTTTCCAAGGAAAAGAGTCTGTTTTAAGTTTCAAAGAAACATGAGCCATTATCTCTAAGCAAAGAATGTCTGCGTCCATACAAAGCTTTCTTTAAAATACTTCACAGCTGTGAAACTGCAGAGATCACTCTGATGTTACTTTATGGTTTCTGTTGTGCATTATAATGTGTACGCTCTCTTGTCTTCTGACAAAACCTTAAACTTTCTGAAGCAAGAACTCCTTTTCTGCTTTATCTCTGAAGCTCCTTAGGATGTAAAGTCTGTGACTGCAACTCAAAATACAACACTAATACAAATAAAAACACTTTGTCTGAACTGTTTCACTGCTGAAGAAAACCTCGTTTTCAAGCATCTTCCAGACACTGGAAATAAGCTGAAACAGCTTATTCTGAACAAGCAAATATTCTGCTGGTGGTGGGATTTACATCAAAAGAAGTTCTATCCGTTCTGCTTATCTATCATTGGCACTTGTAAAGCTCAAGTTTTGGTTTTCTGATAACAGGTATTATAGAAGATGGAATCCTTTCCTTTGGCTTCAACCAGCAGAGAGGGCACAAGAGATGCAAAGCACACTCTCGCACTGATGGAATGCATGAGTTATAATGGAAGACATGAAGGTTTTAAGAAATCTGCAGAAAGCCATTTGATAAAGGACATAAACTAAGCAAACAATAAGAATATGAAATAAGGAATTGTATTTTTGGAAGCAAAATGCAATTTATTTGCAAAAGCATTCTATAGTGATGGGATGAATCACCAGAGAATATTTTACCTACAAATAAATAGAGAGGTAATAAATAGGCAAATACTGGTCTGTGCAGACTTATCACTGACACTGGAGCTTACAGCAGGGAATCCAATCAGCTGGTGTAAACAAAGATACTGGAATTCATTCACAGAAACTTGTGAAGTTACTATGTTGTGTTGGGTGTGGGGAAAAGAAGAAGCTCAGGGAGTCATTTCATTAGCTTCATTTGGGCTTGGATTCTTGTACACACGAATTCAACTGCAATAAGCACTTTTCATTTTGTTACTTAGTTTGTATACCTTGATAAAGCTTTTCTCAGCCATCACTAGAAGGAACACTTGGAACTGTTTTGTCCTTTGACTGAAGAATACATCCCTCTCACCTGCCAAGTGCAGCTCTTACAAGATGCTAAGATGACCATGACACCTGAAAGCTCTGTTGCAGCTCTCTGGCACTTGTTATGTTAAATTTCTCTACCTTGTTCCACTTCCCCAGCTAGGACAGCGTTAATGACACAAGATTTAAATTAAAAGAAATGAAGAAATTGACCCCTCACACAGTTTCATGCTTCTGCAGTGACAATGATTCCCCTGCATTTACTCAATGCTCCACTCAAGCACAGCTCACAAGGCTGACTTCTGTCTCCTGCTGTCAGCAAAGAATTATTATGGATTGTGTTTTATTTCTAAACATGAGCCACAATGCTCCCACAGTTCAGAAACTGAAGCTTTAAAAGAAAATAAGAATAAATAAAAAAGACAATAAATAAAAATCTCAGGGATTTGTATTGTTGGTTTGCAGGGTAGGCACTGAGATTAGCATCACCTCCTGGTACAGCTTTTCAGTGCACCACAGGGTACAGGCTTCAAACTTGTGGTTAATACCTTGCCCGGCAGAAGACTTCAGCCATCAAGACAGGTAGCACAGGCAGACTCTGCATGTCTTTTCTCTAGGTTTTTTCCCTTGGCAAGCACTAGGTTTCATGCACAGTCACTCACTGGGTCTTTGCTTCTCTTCAACACCTCTCAGCAAGGGCACCGAAGCTCCTCACCTATTGACCAGCACTTGTCAGCAAATCACACGCTGCATGCACAGCCCTGAGGAAACGTGACACGGGCACTGCAGAAACGGCATGACAAGCATGGAAAAAGGCTTCACACCCGCTTGCTTCTTCCCCCAGAGGGTTTTGTCTCTGTCAGTGGGGCTGGTGAGATGCCCACAGGAATCACCACACTCAGACGTATCAGTAAAGGAAAGCAATGCTAACGAGCATTTTAATGTCTTGGAAATAACAAAGCAATAAAAGAGCTAAAAGCTAAGCAAATTCTTATATAATTAGTTAGAGCAGGGCAAAATACCCTCCCTGATATTGAAGGAAACACAGGATCCATTAATCTCTCACATGTGAGCCTCACAACCCTGGAAAGCAGAAGTGACTGGGCACACATCACAGGCCAGCACCTCAAGGCTGCCTCACTGCAGTGTGGGTTACTTCAGGGTGGGGGTCAGGGCATTTTTAAGACAATTCAGTCCACTGCACCAGGCAGAGCTGATTTAGACCTTGGCCAACTCAGCCTGTCTCTGTAGGAAAGAGTTACTTAAAATGCTCCATTTCTGTCCGTGATGGACACAGATCCCACCAGCTCCTAGGGCTGTGCCACACGCAGCACAGAACAGGCTGAATGTCATAGTAAAGCCAAGATGTGGGCACATGGCAGAGAGGGCTCTGGTCCCCAGCACTCTGGACAGTGTAGGGCTATAAACCCCATCATCACACAAGGGTTAGTTCCCTCCAACCTCTGTTTCTTACTGCACCTTATTCCACAGGACTGTAAATCATTTCATTAGCCAAAGCACTGTGGATTTTACTACTCTTCCTTTGTTAGTTGCAGCACCCCACTGAGAGGAGAAAAAGATGAATTAGTTAAGGCAGGTGCAGTGCCTCTGACTGTACAACATTATCACTTAACAGTTTGCCGGTAGCATTACAAATAATACATGTTTCAGAAATAAATCTCTGAGGCTAACAATTCAGGGAAGTGTGAAACTGGTCTGACCAAAAGGAGCCAGGTGGATTTCTACAAGAGGATAGGTTCACACTAGATAAAAAGAAAACAGATTTTATAATGAGAGTGGTGAAACACTGCAACCAGTTGCCCACAGAAATTGCAGATGCCCCATCTCTAGAAATATCAAGTGTCATGTTGGATGAGGCTTTGAGCAATCTGATCTGGTTCAGGATGCCCCTGTTCATGGCACTGGGTAGGACTAAATAACCTTTAAAAGTCCATTCCAACCCAAACCATTCTATGACTCTATGATTTGCACCAGCTCAATCTTTGCTCACTTGCTCTCATCCTGCTCAGGATCCCAGCCTACCTCCCCCCAGCATTGAAATTTAACCTGGAAACCACTCTTAATGCATGGACCTATGTTTTGTTATTATAAGGCAATAACATGATAGAAGCCATTTTAACTACCCACAAACTTATTTCTTTCCTAAGGCTGCTCAGGGTTGCTCCTGGTTTATATCAGGATGGTTGGAGAATCATGCCCCATTGACCACATGACAAATGAACTTCAGAGTACAGGCATGACAGCATAGAAATCTTAGAGAAAAACAAACAAAAAATGTTATTACACTTGTAAAAAACCAATAAATTTAGAAGGCATTAAAATATTACTCATGAAAATGGGAAGCAGTAATACTGTGCGAAGATCAAGAAAATATATAGAATAAATGAACAAATAATTCTCATCTATCCAAACACTGTTACAGCATCAAGGTTGTGTCTGTAGAGACTAGTCTAATTCACCTGCTTTCATTTGTGTGATCTTTCACATTTCAAAAGAAAACAACAGATGAAAAATTCGATGCTGCATTTACTTTATAAAAGTGAAGAAAAGGTCATTTATTGGCCTTTTTCATTATTAATACCTGTCTAGGCTTATATTTTAAATACAAAGAATCTTTGCAACAACCATTTACATTCAAGGCTTCCAACAGTTTTACAAGTGGTTGCAAATACATCTGCTCAGTTGAGACAAATCTCATCCCTTCAAATTAATCATGCTTGTTTCAGCTTTTTGCAAGTAGGAATCAAATGAACACTATCATAACACAATGCAGATTTTCCAGAGCTCTACACAGTAAAAAGAACTGAACTGAAGCAAATGAGATGGCAAAGGCAATACTGAATCCCATACAAAGTGCAATCTGGGACTAAGCTCATATTTTAGAACCTTTGAAAAACTTAATTATCAACTATTTCAATTAGCATTTAATGAATTAAGGCTTTTTAATGCGACACAGATCTTACTCAAGTTAATAGCAATGGTCCCCATTACTACAAAAGAGTTTGAATGAAGTCCAAACAAAAAAACTTAGAAAACCACTGATTTTCAAGCCTTTCAATCCTAAACATTTGCCTCACCTCCCCCCCTAGCCCCAGCCAGAGTGAGCTGAAGCTCTCCTCAGCCAGTAGTGCCTGGTAGCACAATCCTGCAATAATCTTATTTTCATCTCTCAGGGTTTCCTTCTTGCCTGTAGCATTAATGTCAACACGCAGCTGAGGGAAACAGTACACACAACAGGAGTTTTCTCAGATGTTAGCACATGCTATGGGCTTCCTAGTCAGAAAATCTTACAAAACTGTTTAAAAATCCATGAGTGTGATGGGAAAGCCCTCTCCTTCCAGGATTGGTTGCTCAGTACCCCAAAATGTGTCATACAGCTCAGATGGTTGTGATAAACACAAAATACAGAGGTAACAACATGATGTGCGAAATGGGAAGGCAATCACACTGCTAGCACAGGGCAAATTTAAGTAGAAGACCAGGAAAATCAAAGAGGGGAGAAAAAGAAGGTCTGCAGCATCAGAAATAAAAGTCCTCCACCCTATATAAATAATTCAGTGGTAAGACTTAATTTCTCAAATATCTATTTACATTAATGCGTTGAAAGACACATGGCTCCACCTCAGATCTGGCGTTTGTTTCAAAGAGAAAGTTTACGTGAGTATGATTGATCACAACATACACACTACTGAAATAATTCCTTGTATAATTCTGGCAAGCACAATCATAAATCTACAGGCTGCAGAGCTCAGGTATACACATCTTCAGAAATAAAGTACTATAAAAGGAAACTGTGGACTTTTAGGAGCTGGTTCAATAAAATACCCCTTCTTTTTGGAACAGAATACAGTCATGCAGCAACCAGCTGAATATCTGTGGGGTTTTCGATATGTATTTTTCTCCATGGGATTCACATTCATATTCACAATTACCAAGGAAAGTCTCATTAATCAGTGTGCAAAAAAAGAGACAACTGATTTATAAAACTTCTGCATATTACAATAGTGCATATAAACATAGTATGCATTGTCATTTTAATACAGAACCAGTGTTTGCTAATGGAACTTCAGGAATTCATGTTATATTAGATCAGTCCATAAAGTAAGTGAAAAAGAAGCTTCAAATTACACACACTATTATAACAGTCTAAGCCAAATTTCTTCCAAGGGATTTGGAATCAAACAGAAGTTGGCAGTTTTGAATTTGCAGGATTCCTGAAGACAAAAAGCCTAAGGCGCAGCCTTCCTTGCGTGCCGTTACACCCTTAACAAACAGAGTGTAATCTGAAAGATGCGGCCTGTCGCTATAATTTTGTTTGCGTCAAAATCAGCAGCTGTTCTCTGTTACCTTTGCAAATTCAAAGTGCAGAGACCAGTTAATTCTCACTCAGCTCTTCTTTACATTGCATATTTTTTGGAAAATGAAGGACAAACATGAAGGAACAAATAAATAAAACTTTGCCAAAGTCAAGTTAAAGGAAATAATGTCATTTTTTTCTGACCCTGGAACACAAAAAAAACCAACAACAAATAACTCACAACTCCAGAATACACAAACCACAGATATTCATGGTCACTCTGTTATGAAGTTGAAGAAAGCGAAAGCTGATCAGTAATGAATTAGCTGGACACCTACACACAAATAAACTTTCACCTGCAAAATATATGCATTATGATAATACCAACTGCTTGCCTAAATGGAAGATTTCCTAAGGCTGTAAATTAAGGCCCACATCATAAACAATTATAACCAGAACAAAAATTGCCTTTGACTTTCATGAGTGTATGATTACTTTCTAAAATAAATCATTGAAGTAATGAGAGACCAGAAATGTGGCTACTGAGAACTTCCCAATGCATAAGAAATCCCTGAACAAAGACGTCCACTGAAAATAGTCAGATACCTTTTTAGAAACTAATATTATTTTCCTTTTTAAATAACGATCAAAATAAGTGGAGCCATTCACAACACAAAACACATGTCATGTTGGATAAGGAGTCAAAATCTTGCCCTTCCAGATAACTTAAAGTCTGGTTTGGACCTGCATCTCTTGTCAGGTAATTTGCTCAGCCAGACAGATTCTTCTGTAGATATGTGATTTTTTTCATTGCCTTTCTAGTAAATCAATCCTTGTAACAGTACATGAAACCTAATCATTATCCCGATGAGTCCCTGCTTATCAGGTCATTTGATAACATGCTGCCTAACGAATCTCATTTGTGAAGTCTTCTCTCATCCTTTCCATGACATGCCTGAATGTGCAGCAATCATAATTGGCAAAAGTCCATGCACCAAAGCAATTCCCAGATAAACTGAAGAACAGGGAACCGTACTTTGTGCAACTCACAGAATCACAGTTCATGAATAAAGTTGTTATTGTTACTGCATACACATGTAGGTCTTTGAATACAATTAGGACACAATCTTCAAACCTCTCTACAACCTGAATTTGCTGTGAACATTACTGATTAGAGCATAATTCCTTACACATTCCCCATAGTTTTATGTTTTCCAGAAACACACAAATTTCTTTTTACCAAGGAAAGGGCATTAACAGAATTCTAACCTAAAAGCAGCTTCTTTAGCAGGCAGTGATGCTCCTTTCTTTGTCCAGTTATGCAGAACTGATCTACAACACATCCTTTCATTTACAAAAATGGACATTCTTTGTCCTAGGGTTAAAATATCACTTTCAGAATACCTAAGTTGTTATTAAGAAACGCTTCACATCAACAGATATTACCATGCAAGTCTTGTCTTGATTTGCCACCAGGATGAAGCACCTCTGATAAATATTCCTAAGAGGAGTTTTTCCATCCTTATTTTAATGCGTTTTTAGCATTGCCTTTAGAGATGCAGATGATGATATTTACTTAGCCATCTCACCTTTCCCCTCTACTTCTGTGAGTGGCTCTGATAAATACTGGTAATTTCAAGATTTGATTTTGAGCCTCTCCTCCCTTAACAAAAATGTTAATGTCATCATCCACCCCAGGGAGAAGATTTTTGCAACAATATAATCTCTTTCTCTTTTGAGACAGAAAGGCTGTTTGCACATTGATAGCAAATTCTGTTTAGTGTTTTATTACTCATAATGGAAAAATATTAAATAGATCAATAGGAAAATGAAGCTGTTGCAAGTTGATCTCCATGGAATGAGGAAAAAATGCTGGTGAAATAAGAATTATTAGGAAAAAAGAAAATTGAATTTACACATTTGAGATAATAATGCATGTCGCTTATCCTCAGTGGTTTCTCTAATCTAGCTTTACTTAATTGCATTCTTTGTAAAGACATATTGTTTCATTTCTTTCCCCGATGGATCTTTTTTGTTGGGGGAGTATATAGTGTAATTACCAGCTCGCAGCATTATCTCTACTTTTATTATAAAATGTCATGATTCTGAAAAGAAAAATTTCATGCTCTATATAATGTCAATCATCTGTCTTTGTGAGATGGAACAGCATTCACTTTGTTCAAAATGGTTTTTAAGGAGGGGGGGGACTGTCTTTCATGTACGGTCATTTTTTTAAAGCTATATTCCAATCTGCTTAGCATAGGAGCAGAGTCACAGTTATCATCATCCACTTTAAAGTAGATCTGTGTGTGCCAATAACAGCTTTTAAGTCTGAATGTCCAAAGTCATGCTGGTGAACAAACAGAGAGCAAATTTTAATATTTTCCCCAAACTTCAAAGCTGTTTTCATTTTAGAATCTTTGTGATTAAAATCAAAGCCACCGTTGCTGCGCAGCGCCTGAATTCTACTTTGGAAAATCTGACACTTCCTTCCCTCATTATTTCACTTACCAAAGAAATTCCAAAGACAAAGCTAGCACCTGTTAACAGCTCTTCAACCTTTAACCCCCGCAAACAGCAAAGATTTATTGTGTTGATTGGGCATTCTGATCATACGTGGTGTTATTACACAACATAAAGGAGGTGACACAGAAACGAAGGAGCAGTTTGTATTCAGCCAAGGGGCAGCACTGACACCCACACGTGGGGCTTGGCTACCCCCTGGAATTCTCTATTGTATTTCTGGAAATGCTGTTTAGCTTCAGAGAGTTTGATCCTGTAATCTATACGCAGCTAAAACTCCCACTGACGCCATGACATTTTGTAACAAAAATGCATCAATCATCAGGAGTTCTAAGTTTACACATCGACTAAAATGGGCCCTGAAATGTCACTGAAAACACAGAAATCTCCCAAGCCAAACAAGAGAGCAAAGAGATAATAGATCATAACAACTGATATCCAAGCAGAAATACTTTGGTCTTGAGCCTATGGCCTCCTAAACTGGATTAAATCACCACAATCTAATGAAGCAAATGGAATAGACTTCACTGGAGTACCAGGAAGTTTTTTGAATATTCACAAAAAAAAGAGAAATATCTATTCACAACTGCTTTACTTATTTATATGGTTAAACCTATCCTTGTCACATACTCACAAATGCATATTTATGCATAATTCATAGCATAATACATTTATTATATTTGTTATAATTGATTTACTTGGATTAAAGATATTTCTCAATTGTATGCAGAGCCCAAAACAAAACCCATTGAACACTAAAGACAATTGACATTAACTAAGATTCTGCAGCAGTTCCCACTACATTCCTGTAATGAAAAGGACACTTTAAGTTTTCCTACATACAAGTTCTGTCAGGCCTGCATTATCATATTCTGAGTTTAGAATGTCACCATTTTAACCACAAATTACTATGGGAAACAGTTTCATTTTAAGAGCTCTCTGGGATTTTTCTACATAACTCAGAAACTTCAGTGCTATTCCAGGTCCTGGGAAATTATTTACATGTTCTTGTACGTACTGTTCTATAAACCTGGCTGTTCAACAACACATTGCAGACCTGAATCTTTAAATCAGACTGAGCTTATTCTGTGAGTGGTGACTGTGTATTTGAACACATTTTATGCAAGATCACATAAAAGTTTCATTTAGCACCAAACTCACCTTGTGAGAGGTTCTGAAAATGGAGAATACAACCAGAGCATAAGCAGCTCAGAGATAGCCTGCCAACTATGGCTTTCACCTATTATCACATCATTTGAAAGGGTGGGATTATTATTTTCTGTTCTTGAGCACCTACATCACACAGTTAAAAAAAGGCAACTCATACCTCTGAATACAAGACACTTATTGAAACTCTCCAATGATCAAATTCAGATTTGATAGGACGCTTACCATCTGTAAATTAGCCTTTGGGATTTTATCCTAAGTCTCATAATATTGCAGCACCAGTTGCCCAAGACAAATTGTTAACTGCAGAAAAACTATGTGAAAGACAGATTGCAGTCATTTCCCACACACCTGAGTGGAAAAGCATTTTAAGATGAATACTGGAAAAAATTAAGAGAGCATCTAGAATGGCAATATAAAGGCATTCTTCAGATGAGGTACTTTAAAGGAGCATATTGCGCTGGAGAACCTTATCTAACAGCATACGCCTGGAGTGATTACACTTCAGACAAGTCACATTCCTGGGAATGAGGCATCCGATTCCTCTCGTTACTGAAGTTATGCCATCTTACAAAAAGAATTAGTCAGGTCTGCACGGCAGTGTGCCTACACCTTCTGTTTTCCTGTTGGATCTGCCAAGAGATCAAAAGTTTCTCCCCTTATAGGTGACAGCGTGAGTTTGCAGGTCACTGAACACAGGTATTTTTCAGTAGATCACAATTCAAGTCCAGTGCTATACAGATCATGTCACAGGGATTTGCCGAGAAACAACCTAATCATCCTTATTTCATGTGCTTCTCAACAAAGGTGTATAAAGGTTATTAAATTATTGTTCAGTGAGTTTTAGAATAATGCCAAGTATAATATTTACATGCAGGTATGCAAATGGGAGATACAGGGAGTTTAAACCTGCAAACACATCTGTAGGAGTTTAGGAATTGACTTTTGTTTCAGCATGTCATAAAAGTTGTTATTCTGCTGATGGAGGTGAGGAGGAGGAAGAAGAGGAGGAGGAGGAGGAGTGCCTGAGTTGGCACTGTGGGATGAGAGCAGTAGTTTGATTTTCAGACATTTAAGAAAAGCCTCATTGCAGGCACAAGATCCATAGACCACATACCTCACTTCAGTAATAAATCAGTACTAGATCAGTATTAGAGTCTCTGGCCTACCGGAATATAGTCCTGACAACTTGCAGCCATTAAATATCAGACAGTTTACTCCCCTGAAGATACTTCTGTCCATCTAAGGAGGGACAAGGCATTCTGCTTGCCAGCTATAATTTAAATGGAGCAAGGTTAGTCTTCTGTTATCAGTGCCTCCTTCTAAGGGAGGAAGTAAGATACCCGCCCACCAGAATTAAGCGTGCAAGGAAAGGCAAGATGGGCAACTGTGCACTGTTATTTTCCTGTGAAGATTACCCCTGTGATCATGAGGCAAGACAGCACTCGCAGGCTTTTGCAGTAGAAAAGCCAGGCCAGGTTAAATTCTTAGCTGGTCTAAGAGGAGGCACATCCCTGAACTCAGTAAGGTGGCCTGATAAGCACTACCAGAAAAGCTCCAGTTTTATATCTTGTCAGGAGGATTTGAATGTTGTAAAACCAAAGATCTGCACAGGCTCCAGGGGCACTCGATCAAACAAGCCAAGTATAAGCTTGACTTTAGGCTGTCTCTAACACCAAGGAGGCATCTGCTCCTCTGCTCTGCACTGGCAAGCTCCTCTGGCCATGTTCTGCTATTTTACTGCCTCCACTCATTTACCATTGCAAAGCGAGCTGGCCAGGTAATGGTTTGCCAGTGAACAGCTCTTTTGTATTTCACCTCTCTGCCTGTGTCCAAAAATGGGTTGTTAAGCTGCACGCAGGAAAGTATGACTTGGTGCCTTCTCCAGTAACATTAGCACCAATGGGATTATTTTGATTTTCCCAAAACATTAGAAAAGTGACACCTGAGGTATATGGTGTGTCAGCTCAGTCACGTACTTTCCTTCGGCTGTTTATGAATATTACCCACTGGACTTTTGACCTCTGAATTTCTGTGCAATCTCTCAGGCTCTTTATACATCACTGCGCTGCAGTTTATGCAGTTTGCCAGTGGTAAGATCACTTCCAACTATGTTTCAATCACTTGTGGTTAGAACATGATATTTTATTACATAAAAAAGGAATCCTTTCACTTGAAGTACTCATTCCTTTGCAGATTTATGGCATATTTAATTAGTCATTTGGAGCGCAGATCACTACATTCACCAAGGATCAATATATAGTAACTGACTGAAGCTGGTAAGAAAATATGGTTGAGTTTATAAGGATAACTGAAGCTCAAATCTAAACTGAGAGGGCACAGACAGGAGAGACAGGAACACAATCTGCCCTCAGGCATCTGCTGTTGATGCCTCTAAGCAAAGCAACCGGTTCAGCCCCGCAGCAGGAAGGCTGGGTGATGCTGCCCAGCTTGGCCAAGCAGAAACTACACAGCTTCATGGAGCAACTTGGCTCTGCTGCCACTTTCTGTTCCCTCCAAAAATGGTAAGCAGCTCCACGAAAGTCTCCACCTGTTCCAAGGGGACTGCAATCATCCATTTCTCTTCCTCTTTAGCAACCTACATATTTGGATTGTGATCTGCTGCACTTTATGTAACAACGGAGCTGTGAC
The DNA here is from genome assembly GCA_009867235.2 of Psittacus erithacus. Lineage (NCBI taxonomy): Eukaryota > Metazoa > Chordata > Aves > Psittaciformes > Psittacidae > Psittacus > Psittacus erithacus. The sequence goes on from WYDI02009904.1 coordinate 51,844, forward strand.
CATGTAGAATTCATAGCCACCACCATCATAAACACAAACCAGCTACTTTATAAAATACATTTTGAGCATTAGCATGGATTATCCAGCATATGAAATATGACTAGAAAAAAAAAAAAATAGCACAATATTCCCCTTCCAACTGCCAATGATTCCTTATAATGTACAAGAAACAAAAGCAAAGCTTAACACAAAATAAACTTGTATTTATGAATGCATCCCTGGGAAGAGTTTTATTAGGGGGGCAGAAGTTAAATTGCATTCTAATGGGTAATAATAAAAGCTATACATTGTAGTTCCTAGTAATACTGGCTTAGATTTAGACACACAGCTAAGGTAACCTTCTACTTCTTTCATACGAAAAGCCACTGAGAACACTAGAGAATAAAAGAGACTGTGGTTAGTTGTCATACTGTGTCTATAATTACTTACTTTGTTCCTGAAGCCATCACCATGATAAATTTGCAGTTTTTCCCCATCTGCCAGGAGTAGTAATGCGCAATACATTTAACAACTAAATTTGCATATAGAAAGTATCATTGACCCTTGAATTTAAAAGGACAAAGATTTACAAGGACACCCTTTTGAAGCAAAGTGCTTAGTTTAGGAAAAATGAAACAGAACAAGAGGAATAAAATAGACTTTCTCCTGCATATAGGAAGAGTTGCAGTTTTTACAAATAAGGCATTTGAAATAGCTTCCTTATGAGTGGCCACATAATAAAGGAAACAACTGCCAAATATAAGGAAAATACCAAGGCAGGATTTGGAACATGTTTAGCACTGGCTAAATGGGACGCTGCAGTGCTTGGGAGTTTGTTGGGAGGCAACATCTAGACCTGTGACTTGAGTAAATGCAGAGTGACATTCTGTGCTCTGCCTGTTAGGGTCTATTTACAGGGCTGTCTGGTGACAGAGGCTTGCTCCGCTCCTGCACCAAGCTGCGCAGACCTGCAGAGAGGCACAGTTAGTGCATGGAAATGCAGAGCTTCCCAGCAGTGCTTCCCCCCACTAGCTCATCATGCTCTTGGTTTAAAGCTGATTTGCATCCAGGCAGTGCAGAGCATAGGCAAAGGAAGCTCAGGCCAGCCAGCAGCAGGCTTCATAAAGAGAATGTAAATTTGCACTGGGGGGAGAGATGGGGACTAGGCTGCACCAAGGTAGGTCTAGGAAAGCCCTTTCCCCAGTGGAAGTAGCTCTACCATGCCAGACTATTACACCCATTGCAAACTCACTGAACTGCCCTCAACCAACAGCATCGCACAGGCACCTCTCCTGATACCAGGTTAGACTTGGCAAAGGCTGCACATCCACCCACTTCATCCCAACACTTCCAGAAAGCTTTCAAGAGTCTGTTTCCCTTATTGTCTGTGTAGGGGCATCTTGGTGGACTCCCTCTCTGGTCACCTGTAGTAACATAGAAGACAAAAGCTGAACTTGAAACCCACTCATGAATCAGCAGGACTCCAGCAAGAGCTGTAAAAGCTGACTTAGAAAAGTACATTTGAACAAAGTGAATTTAAATCGATACTGGATCCTGACTCTTATTCACCCTCCAGCTTGCTTTGGCACCATGTTATTAAGAAAAGGAGTCAAGCAGTGTCTCAGTATCCACTAACACCTAGTTGCTTATGCAGTGACACAAAGGGAAAGTGGAACTTAATTAAAACAGAGTCAAAGCACCTCAAAGTTAGCCTTGTGACTTCAGCTGAGGTGCAACGTATAATGCGTGCCCTATTTGTTCCCTACACAAAAGCCATTTTGTACCTATGGTGAACTTCACTGTCCTTCCCTGAACCTTTCAAATTCCATATTCTTTTTCTTAAGAAAGGACCAGCACTTCACACAGCATTCAACATGCAGAAAAAACACCAAACTATTATTATGTGATTGAGTAAAACCTCTTTTGTTGTTAATTCGGTCCTAATAATTTCTATAGTTTGATTGTTGCTGCCATCGAATTGATTGTTTAGGGAACTAGTTCCATTACCAGATGTTGCTCCCAAGTGCTAATTTTGAATTTAGACAAAGAGATTCCAAGTAATTCTCACTTTAGCAACTCAGTCATTTTGTGAGTCTGCTACAGGCAACCAGCTGTGAAGCTGGCACACCTGGGATACAGTACTGCATTCAGATTTTAGAACGTAGTTAAGGGGTGGGGAGTTTTGGAGGAATATAAAGTCCATTTCATATTCTGGGCAGTATTCAAATTAATAAAAGTAAGAAAAAAAACCTATAAATCCCAAGATATTCCAAGAGGCTACATGCAAACTTCCTTTCTCTCTCCAACCACTCTCTACTGATGTCCTTTTGCTAACATTAATTTTCTTACTGTCAATAGCTCTTCCAAATAACTCTTGGGAAGAAATTGCTATAGTTCTTTTTACCATGGCATGAATAAATTATTCATAAACTCCACTTTGTCTCACAAAAACTTAAAATATTAGTTCAGAACATAATCATAAACACAACTTTAACAGACTACGCATCCCTTAACCTCTACACTACAATAATTTCACAGGAAGCTATGATGATTCAAGACAAAATGACACTTGCAAAAGCAAGTGAAATTCTTGGAGACAAAGAATTGATGAATTAGGAATTTCTTAGAACATGGGGTTTGTTTTTTTTTCCATTCTTAAATGAGTTTGCCCACACTTGTTACTGCATCCCTTTCCGTTCTCCCTGGAGCACCCTGTGACTTCAAATGTACTGAGCTATATTTCCCCCTCTCTCTGTTTACACCAAAGAAAAGAATCAATGCACTATTCTCCTACAATTTACTACCTTGTGACTCAAAACTGCACGTGTGGTTTTTTGCGTGTACTTTAATAGTGGCTCAGCAGGCTGGAGGGTGGCATTAGCTGCATTGTAAATCAGTATTGGACAGCAGATAAAAGCAGCAAACAGTGACTTACTACAGACACTGAAATGGCTTCTGGTCCCCAGCAATGTAAGATACACTGCAGATGCAGGGTATTTCCACTATTTCATTTCCACACACTGACTGAGAAAGAACCCTTCCTACAAAAAGGCAAAGAAATAAGAAAAAAAGAGAGGAAATAAAGGTTTATTTAAAAAAGACAACCTGAGGAGAACAAGGTGAATAACACGCAGGAATTGCTGTCTTCTCTCCAGCTCTAAATAAGCTGTTACGAGAAAACAGTTCCTGTAAAGAGAACATGCTGCTGAGAACTTCCTGGAGCTATTACATGTGGAAAAACTCAGTGCTATTTAGTTCCCTACAATTATTTTAACAAAGCCTACCTGCAAGCATCAGCAGATATGGGAAAGAGCAGACAGCCTACCACTTATTTAATGTTATGCTTTCAATTGGTTTTCCCATGCTTGCTTTTTACAACTTGATCTCAAAAGGCGCCTGAGTTTTTACTAATATTCCCCCCCTCCCAATTTCATTAATAGTTTCAGCAAAGAAATCTTAGTTTATATACTCTTAATCCAGTGGAGTACCTACACATTGCCTCAATTTGTTATCCCTTCTGCTGTCCCTCAAAAGATTACATTGCATTAGCACTTGTGTTAGGTTTTCTGGCACACATTGCATTGATCCATTCCTACAGAAATACTGCAGATAATACCTGTGCAGCATTTCATTTTAATTAGCCCTGAAGACTTTCCCAAATCTAGCAATTTTTCTGCTTAATCCTCATTTTCAATAACTGCACCTGGTATAAAAAACCCCAAACATACTGAAATCTACTGTTCACAACTATTTTTCTACTGCTTTTTGCATTAGCAAACATCTGCTGTGAAGAGTGTTTTCTGGAAAGCATACAAGCAGCAACAAAAGGGACAGGAGTTTGTGGCAGGAGGAATAATCAGGGAGAATTGTCAGAGGCGTCTGCTTAACTCAACAAAGCAAGACAGAACTATGGAATGATGTATCAGGTTGGGTAACACTGGTAGGTGTAGCTCCACACTTATCTTTCACCAGATGCGAGTTTGGCTCACTGACTGGAAGATGTGTCACGGCTTGGGCTCATACACCAAACATATGGTGGAGTTAGATTACAAGCACTGAGAGAAACTGTCTCTACACAGTAACTGTGGTCCATTTTCCCTAAATCTGCCTGCTATTGGCTCACTAACAAAAACAAAATCAAACACCTGTGTACCAGAGTTGTTTAAGTGCCAGCACTGATATATCTGCAAAGCACATCATCAGCCAACTTCTTTTCTTTGGGTGAGATGCTAGACAGATTCACCAGAGCAAACCCACAGCACCACTAAAGGAACATTATGTGTTCCCAGACTACAGCTCTCCACTTCTTTCTTTGCCTTTTCATGCAGACGTAATGGTGATGAATGGCTATAAAATATTTATTTCTCTCCTCCTCATGTAATTCTCCAAGCCCAGGACCAGCACACTCTGAGCATCATTCCCTCTTCTTTATTGGTCCACCTGCCACTTCATTGGCAGATCCTTCTAGCATGCCATTCCTTCATCTGACTTCTCCTGCGCTCCAGGCAAGTGAGATTTTTCAGAAGTATTTACATGCTGCTGTATTGGGTCTGACTTCTCTGAGAAGGTGCCAGAAGCATCCACTCTTTCCCATCCCTCACCTGACTTACCCTGGGAGCACAATGTCAACCAAGTCATCATATCTTACACACAGTTCATGACAGGATCTATGTAGATTGGGATTCATTTAGGATTTTGGACTGTCCTCAATTACAAAGGCACATCCTGTATATCTTTACTGTTCTTTCAGAAGTAAGGTGCTGTAATGATACACAATCATGTAAGTAAGAGTTTATTATAAGATAACATCCTGTTCGCTCTGACAGAGGCTGAGAGGGATATTTCTCTCAGTTATGTTTCTAACATGAATACAAAGAGCAGAAGTGAATAACTTGTGCAGGACCAATGAGGCACCATCACCCTTTAATTTGCTGAAGCTGAGACTATTCAAAAGCTTGGAAAGATCTTGTTCATTGCAGGTGCACACAAAACAACTTAGGCAAGATGCAACAGGCATGAACTGACACAGAAGACTGTTAGCTGTGAAAACGCAGATGTACAATAGCATAACACACTTAGGTTGCCAACTGCTTTCTAAAATAGCTGTCATTGTGCATGCTTTCAAGGACCAGAGCCAGAAAACTCCTTGCTGTTGAGCACTGCATGTCACTGATGGTTTTGGTCGATCCCAGAGTTCTAGAGCTAAAAATCCCATGAAAAGAAACCCCAAACCAAAAAACTCCTCAAACCAGTCTCACCCACAGCTCACAAAAACACAATCTGAAATCATCTGCAGGGACTGCACTGCCTTGAGGCTGCAGCTTTGACTAAACATCTGTTACGGTCACAGCAGCCTCTGGCACGAGGCACAAGAAGTCCAGAAATGTTTGCCAACAGCCACTGGGGATACCAGACATGTCCCAGCCTTGATCTACCCTTTCCCATGCCTTGCTTGCACCCCTTTACATGACGGAAGGCTTCCCATTCTATGTGAAATACATATGTCAGGAAACAGATGCACCTAGGTACCAGTATGTAAGTATTCCAGGGTACACCCCAGCATAGAGTGGTTATACCAGCCTTCATTCCCAGTGAACAGATCCAAATTTGGATGTCTTTATTTCACATTAAAATTTAACCTGTTGTGATCTTGTAACTACTGGCCTTAGATTACCATGCTTTTTCTTTCATTGGTTTCAAATTTATCTGTAGTAGGCTTTCATTTGGTGAAATTCCTATCAGCCCCTAGTCAAGACAGCATTAAAAAGGAAGACTGAGCAATTTCTACTGTGTCTTTCAGAGTCCTAAATGCTTGTTACCTCACTGAATGCTAAATCAAGTCAGGCAGTACAGCTAAATAAGTTAGCTGCATGCCAAGGCATTTGCCAGGAATTCCATCCACCTCTCTCAGAGACTTCGTAACAGTCTCATGCACCTAAACACATAATATTTGCATACACAAAATACTAGCTGAAGTAAAGCGAATATATGGAGTACTCCCTGTGTATGCAAGAGAAAGAGAAATATCAGCCCAGGTCTGCTGAAAATTAAAACTGAGTGGAGATTCTCCTGGGAGTGGTGTTTGTTCATCACTGTTAAAATTTAAGATTACATTTCAGTTTATCTCGAGTCCCTCGCTCCTACCTTCTGACAAAAATCCACAGTATCCGACCTGTCAGGCTGGGATTACTTTTATATTTATCCTAGGACAAAACATTCAAAAGTTCCTTTGACCAGTTTATGAATAAATGGCTGGTAGCTTTCTTCTCTGCTTACAATTATTCAGTTGTTATAACTGCAGGTAGCACCATCAACCCATATATGGGGAAAGGTGATGTTACGGAAGTGAGACACTTTTTCGTCTCTGTGAAGAGTGATGAATCCCAAGGCTGAAGAAGGTCACAGTTAAATATGAAAGGCCGAATGAATTAAAGTACACACAATCTTCTGTTTCCTTGATACATCATCCAGTGAAGTCAGCAGAATTTCTTTCCAATGGGCTAGGGACCAGATCCAAATCCAAATCCTCTCCCCCTCTCTCTTTCACAGGGACCTAACACACCTTCCAGTACCGAAAGACAAAGTAGAGTTTGCAAATAAAACACAGAGTGAGTTTACTAGAGAGATAATGATTAGTAAAGTTGTTAACAAAGATGCAAATTCATTCTAGCAATTTCCTTGAATTAAGCTAAACTAAGATAATATTGCTGCTAAAGAGCGCTGTTCTGTCACACTCCCCACTCCCTCTTGTCTCTCCTTTGTCATGAGTATACTTACCACATAAATTTATACAACACTGACCTAGTAGCAAGCTAACCCAGCAAAACAAAAAAACACCCTTTCATGGTTGTTTTATAACGGTATTTAAACCAACAATTCTTTCTGAATGGGTACACAGTAACATTGTGTGGTCATGGTCCTTAGCGCAGAGGATGCAGCAAGGCTGAGGTGCTACTGCCTTCACTGGCATCATGTTGATCTTAGGTCTGCTTCAACTGGCTATTAAATTTTCCTCTTATTTGTAGTATTTTGCTGCAGCATACAAGATGCATATGGGATGGAATAGCTCACTGGAAAAGAGGCAAAGAATAAAGGAATCTACTGCAAGAAATATCCATCCTCCCTGCTTCTCTCAATCCCTATGTTCAAATGAGCCATTACACACCACCTGCTTTAGCCACAGAGTAGACATCAGGATTTCGTTCTGCACAACTTACTTGGATGATGCTCTGAAAAGGCTTTCATTGACTCACTCCACTTAATCGGTAGAAGAGCAAACACAGAAGAGCCTGGGGTTTTGAGATAGCAAAAGACATTTTGTTCAAAACTAGGATTACTTGATAATAAATCCATTTGCAAGCAGATAATGCCAGCAAAGAGGCTAGAAATAGGAAGTGTATGTTAAATAAAGCAGGTTACTAACAAAAAAAAAAAAAAAAAAAAAAAAGGAGATTTGGATTTAGTTTGAACAAATAAGCCAGGGTTTAAAGGTTACTGTACTCAAGCAAAGTATAAGACAAAGCAGACTGTTATCCTATTTGGTGTAAAATGCAGTAAATTGAAGAGTTGGTATTCCTACGGTACATATTATTGTGTACCATGTTTTGTGTGGTAAATATTTAAGCACATTATTACTCTTCACAGGATACAGAAAAGAGCACTCAGATTAATTTCAGACTTCATATTTAAATTCTTCTGCCAAACTGAGAGCCCTGGGTATGCAAGAGGAAACTTCATAGCAAGCTGATTTACCCAGAGAGCAGAGATACTACACTGACCTAAACAAACAAGTTAACCTTGCCGGTATTCTGACTGATCCCTCAAAATAAACTCTAATGAACTCAAAAGGAATAGGTCTATGGACCGACCCCAACACTTAGAAGATGCAAGCATTATTATTTCTATATGTACAACTTAGGAAATTAAGATAAAACACAACTAGAACCATTGTTACAAAAAGAAATATAACTTTCCACTGATGATGTTCAGATCAATACCATCAGATGTTCAGTTTTTGCTTGCATTAGACACTCTTTTCAGTTCCACAGTTATTGCCATCACTCCTCCACCTTTTCCCTGCAACCATGTTTCATTCAGACAAGCTATCCAAATTCTACTCTTAAATAAGGGAACATTGCTTTGTTGTAGCCCTGCCATTTACTGCTGTTATTTTTCCCTGTATAGATGGAAAGAAATACATAATCAAATATGTATGTGCATTTCTGCTGGGTATGTCCAGGCAGTAGCCAACTTCTGCAGTATCTTTCCCATCAAAGGGATACATATGATGCACATCAGAGAAATAATACATGAAGAGATGAACAGAACCATTCGACTTCCATCTAAAATAAAAACAGGTAGCAAAAAAAGCTGTCCATGCACAAAGCTCTGCAAGTGGGGACAGGGAGGGAAGGCATTTTTTACCTTCCTATTCCTAATGCCTTTCAACAACATGTATTAATTTCTTCTGAAATAAGGATAGGACAATTACATGCAGTCTTTATTAATTGCAATGTAAGCTGTTATAAAAAGGTTCGGTACCTCACGACTCCCACAGAGGTAAGCTCAGTCGAAGCCACCATTGTGGCCAAGGTAACACTCCACAGTTAAAAGGTATTAAAACAATAGGCCAGCAGTAAGCCCTCTATTTAAAAAGCCTTGCTTACTGTTTGTGATCTGAACACAATGAGCCAACATTGCTACATGCAATCGAAGGAACCTTTAAAAACTGTGGGATAGCACCACAGATTAAGGCATATATGTCAAAATCTAACTTTCCATAAGATATTTGGTCAGTCTAGAACATAAAGAGAGCTTTTAAGATTTAACTCAGAAGTTATCAGGACAAGCATTTATGATTGTCTTTAGTTTTTAATCTTAATTGGTACTAACTACAACATTATCTTAGTAATTCTCTCTCTCAAAAGCATTCCATTAGATAGCATAGATGTAGCTGAGCCAGAATTCAGTAGATGGAATCAACAACCTACAGAGCCTTTGTACATGGGAAAAGTATAAAAGGTTGGGGTTTATCCTAATTACATTGAAATAAACGGATGCTCTCTTTAGCAACAGATAAACTTTTTAGGCACAAGAAGGAAAATGAGAAGGTCAGAAGGATCCACCAACACCTTTAGGTTATTCTCAGATACACAAACAAGTATTACAGTGACCCAGTGTACAACGATCGCTTTGCAAATGCAGGCCTGCATTTCCCAGGCACTCTGGTTGCAGCTCCATTTTCCTGTTCTCCACACAGCTTGTTTCACAAGCTCTTCTCCATATCCAGCACCTCTTTGCAGAAATCACTCTGATGGGTTGTAATTACAATGGACAAACAACTTTTGATTCAGCAGACAAATGACTGTTTCAAAGCACTTGATCAGGTAGGAAGATGCCTGTAATTTTGTGTCATGCAGCTGACCCTAATTTGCAATCAACAGCCCTGCGAATTTTTAATTGCAGACTCTGTGCTAAAGCTGTCAGCTGGGGTACAAGCCCACAGGACACAGCTCTCCAGGTGTTCAGCACACCAGGAGGCTCTTGGCACACAGAACAAAGACTGCTCCAGAGTGCACTGTACGGCACAGTATGCTTCACAGGAAGGGGAGAGAAAAAACCAAAACACACACAAAATCACCCCAAAGCCCCCACATCCACACTTCCTCCCCATTCAAAAAAGGACAAAAAGCCCTGCAGCCACAGAGTCAAATGACAAAATATTTCCTGTACAGTTACAGAAGGGATAAACCTGACCTGTATACTGGACTGGAATACACCAGAGAGATGATCACTGCTGTATTCCAGTGATTTATCATCAATTAATGGTGATTCAGAAAGAAGAATGGAAATGCAAGGAGCTGTCCAGCTGCAATCATCTTCCCAAATTTCCATCTAGGCTCCTACCTGCCCTTTTACACCCCTGCGACTGCCATATCCAAGACATTACTTACTCATTTTGTCCAAAGTAACTCACAACATGGTATTTTTAGTGCTACCTGGAAACTGAAATACACCATGATATACCTTGGTCTCTGGACCCACCTCTTCCCTTCTTACCACCTTTACATGTATAATTTGCCTGTTTCTCTACCTACAGGCACCAATACAGGAGTGACACCTCGGGTGTGAAGGGTCTTCCCTGATGTATCACTCTGCAGAGCAGCTTGTTTATTTATTGCATTGCAAAGATTTCAATTTTTGCTACAACACTTTACTATTTTAATAGTACACTTTAATACTGTTTAAAAGAAACTATTCTTAACAGTGCCCACTATAACCAAATATAATGTACTTGAGCTGTCACCTTAATACTCAGTATTTATTTGAATTAGATCCCATTGTGCTGTCTCACTATTTAAATGGAAGTCACCTCTTAGAGATGCCAATGCAGTTATCCGAAATGCATTTCCATTTTATCTCATGGCATACATTTCCATTTTCCTAAGGCCCTCTCCTCATCAATACCTCCACTCATTGTGTGATCAAATCTTCCCCTTTTGTCACACAAAGAGCATTAGTCATCTGCTGTAAGAAAATTGGGAAGTCTGGAGTTGTCTGTTCATCTAAGGACTGACCATGAGCCTTCAGTCATGATGAATAATGCCAAAAAATTAGCGTAAAATCCTTCTCCTCCCACGTCCTGCTTGTAAATTCTTTGCTGAATTCTATTTCCTGTCAGATTTATCCATCAGCTCCCTGTAAATCAACTGTTAAAGAATGTTACCCATCAACAAAAAGGACTGCAATAACAATAATGTTTCTATTAGTACTGCTTGAGAAATAACAAAGAATTTGAAGGCTGCTTTTTTTTTCCCGAAGACAAGCAGCATTGAAGTTTTGTTAAAATTACTTTTTGGAAAAAAGTGCTTAAAACTTTAAGAAAAAATCTTTGTAAAAAATATCAGATTTAAACTGTATTTTAATAATTTATTGGTTTAAATTCTGAAATAGGTTTTTTTGGTACAGTTTTATTTTAACATGGTTAAAAATGGCATTAAGATGGCATGTGAGGATAGTGGAGACTTGGAGAGAACAGTAATGTTTTACACTCCCTCTCAAGCCAATTTCAAAATGGAACATTAACTATAATGGGACGAGTATCTCCATAATAATTGAATAAAACAGTCATTAAGAACCTAATTTCTTGTGGAGCCTGTAAGATTTAGAATTTTTAACTAAATGAGGAATCGGTGTTCAGCTAAATTGTGAGAAAAATTATTTGATGTTGCAGTGCTAAACGTGGGAAAAGATAAACTCACAAATTAATTTCAGCTCATAAGCTAATAGGCTCACAAATGCATCCTTACCCACAAGGTAAGAAGAAACATGAATTGACTCAGTATTCATGAAGCAAACCAACCATTCAACAAGCATCAGGCACTCATCTCTTCAAGGCAGAAGGCCGAGACACAGCACTCAGCATCTCATTACCTTTTTATTTGGGCGAAGCCAAGAACCCTTTCCAGCCACAGTTACTGCCCAGTGCTGTCCAACACAGGGCTAAGTACTTCTGAGGATATTTGTAATTAATTTACAGACACTCAGACCATGACGCAATGTCCTCAAAAAGCCACCCAAAATCCTCAGGGGTCACCACAGACATTCCCAGTCACCAAACCAAGCTTTTGGGAGCCAGGCTGGCTCTGCTAGGGAAGTAACTCTGATCACGGGCACACCAAAGAACTCTGGTGAAGGGTACTACACAGATACAACCACCATACATGGTGAAATACTAATTTTGCACAATGTAAGAGCCTGACTAGGAGGCTGAAGCAAGATGCCATCTGTCTGGGTGAGCTTATGAGAAGCTGGTAGCAAACCACTACAACACATTGAGAGTGGTGATCAGCAATGACTTCTAATAACCAGCAAAGGCCTTTGAGAGAAACTGCTTAGCTTAATTTTAGGTGGGAAAACACTCATACTTCCAGACTGCAAATTGAGTCAGTTATAAATAATTCAAAGGCATTTGCTGTGAGAGACAATATATGCAGCCACTGGCAGTACTCTACAAGAAATTGTGGTACCGATAAGCTGAGCACAACTTGATTCTCCTAAAACTACTTTTGCTGCAAAACCATGGTGTTAGCAGTCGCTGGGCTACTGTAGTCAACAGCACTTCCATACTAAGACTGAATTTGGCTCTTTGACCTTACAGCTGACTGAACTGCCAGTTCAGGGACCTTGTTCATAATTTAAGCTCACGCTGCCAGCACTCCTGGCTGTCAGCAGCCCCACAGTAATCAGGGCAGCCAAATCCAATGCACACTGAATTCTGCTTCTTTTTTCCAGTTGCTGCTCATCGATCTACCAATCCCATTTGAGATAATGAGAAAATACCAAGATAGCCTTCAGTAGGTCAAAACCAACATCTTAATAGTGAGTGATGCCTGCCCCCAGTGCCCAGCTACAGTATTAAATAGATGCAGTCTAATAGGAGGATTTCTCCTGCTCCTTGAATCAAAAATGGTCAGCACTGACCAATTTATTCACTGCATTACTATCCAAACAATGAAACACAACATGATGAAAAGGCACACTTTAAAAAGAGTTTATCCCTAGTCTCTACTCATGCAGGTGACTGAACAGAGTATGGCTGGGCCCTAGAGCTATCAGTGAGTATCCTCTCCCATTGCTATAAGCCTAAGGCCATGCTAGACTGGTGGAAAATGCATATATCAAATGCAAACCAATGCATACGTAAGAATGCAAAAAGGAGATGGAAATTGTGCTCTTGTTTTTATATAACCATTCAGTTTCTGAACTGCTTTTCCAGGGCAGGGATAACAGAGGTTCAGCACCTTCCCTCCACCTCTCTCGCACACCTGCTGCCATGTCCCAGATCATGGCTGCAGACTCTAGTACAGAAATCATCTCGGTAACAAGTCACTTAAGTATTGCTGATGTGTGCAGCGAGTTAATTGCATCTAAAATTCATTTTATTAGCAAGAGACTGTCCAAGATGGTACAGGAAGCATCTGGTAGTGCAAGAAATACAGCTTGTGGTTTCCAAGCCCAGGAAGCAGCATTTAATTTGTGCTTTCACCAGCCGCACATGTGAGTATGGCCACTCACAGCTAGAAGAAGATGCAGATTATTATCCAAGGAGTTCTGAGGTACAAATGAATAATAGAGCAATTCCAATTTAAAATCCCAGATGGAGAATTGCTTACAAGCGCCTGATAACATAAAAGTTTTACCCTCCCATCACACTCCCTAAGGGAAGCAACATAAATGCTTCTAACTGGAAGTTCTGTTACCAATAGCTAGTTTTCCCTCATGCCTTCAGAAAGCCCATGCATCATACAGCTTTTAACTAGCAGTTTATGTCGCATCCGCTCCTAATGGCTCTGTGAGAAAATACCAAATTAAAACAGCAAAACACCAACCGCTTGCAGTGATTATAGCTGCAATTAACTTGCTGTATGTATCAAAAATACTAATCAGGCAATGAATGTGGGGCAGTCCTGAAAGCAAGCACTGAAGAGCATAAGGTGTTTGGGCAAACAATAAAAAGATAAAAGTCAGAGTGACTACAGAAAAAAAGAAATGCACTTTTTCTGAGCTTCTTGTAACTTAAATGCTGAACAGGGTAGAAATATCAACCTGCTACCATAACTTACGCAAAGCTGTCCTCAGCGGAACTTCAGCATTTCCCATGCACAGCCTTCACCAGTAAAAAGAAAAAAGTACTAGAGATCCTATTCCAAATTATAACATGCACCAGCAATTTCTGAAACAGCAGGCAAAGCAGATGTTGCATTAACTTCCATGCAATGGCATGTGACAGCCACCTTGATTGTCCTTTTCCAGCTATTTAATTCAGTTACTGGGGAAAGCGGTGACACAGATACATCTGCAAGTTCCATGTGTTCCCATAAATCAAGCATTTATATGTCTTTTTTTCCCAGGAAAAACATAAATTCAATTTGGAAGATACTTAACGGAATATCACAGCAGCAGAAGCACCAGCAGGTGCGATGTAACGTGGTTCCAACAGCTCCAGAGCAAACTAACTGCCTGACGACATTCAGCAACTGAACATGCCTGCGTATTCACATCATTGTGGGGTAAGTGGGAAATGGAGCCCTATCCAGTTCTAATATAGGAAGATTCATGAAGTTCACACAAGAGGAAATCTATCAGCTGCAATAAGCTGTCACCAGTTCTGTCCAGCCACAGATCTGCACAGAGATCGTCTTCACTTCCTACAGCCCAACATCAGTCACAGGCAACAAATAAGAATGAACAACTTGATTTTTTTCACCAATGGTTTTGTGTTAGTATGAGATACCTGCAATGCAAGTCAATATAATTTACTTTTACCCAAAAATACCCTGCACAAACCCTAACACTTGTACTAGTTCCAGAGACATGGCAGAATCTAAGATAGACAGCAATGAGTAAAACTAAAATGACATGAAGAACAAAAGAAAGAAGTCGACTTCACAAAAACAACAGTCTCGCTTTCCAAACCTGATAACAAGGAGCAAAACTTTCAATGCAAGACATTCGCCTTTCCTGTTCTCAAAAGCCCTTCAGTCTTCCCCTCTCTGTAATTTTTCTTAGAGTGAAAAATGTGTAAGAAAAAGAAAAGGCTTAGCTTTTAACCAGGCAGAAATAAATGTATTGTGCAATATTGCCGTCGAAGCTCAAGAGTAGGGAAATCCACTTTGTCACAGTCACTTTCAATGAACATTCCAGTTTATGATAAGTTTCATAAATATTGCTTAATTCAACATTTATGAAAGTACTGAAGATAGATGAAAGGTGTAGAAATAGGAATCTTGCCAATCAATCATCCCGTTGAATATGAGCACCCAGAATGATAAGAATGAAGATAGGCTTTTCATGTACATATGGTTTGCCAGATAGAATGATTGAATATTCCGGCATTTTTAATCAAAATGTTCCTACCATTGCACCATCCCATTGAAATTATTTTCTTCCGCCACTGAATATTAGCACTCTTTTCCCCTTGGGATTAAGTTGCTTGCAATGTTTCACATGAGGAAAGCAAACATCCTGTGTGGAAAGTGCTCGATAAAAGATTGACAGAGGAAAATCTTTTGGGTTTTTCTTTTTGCAAAAAACCTTTTCAAAATAAATGCTCAGAAGTGAACCCAGAGGCCCAGCTTTCACGTAACATAACAAAGGAGAACAAAATGGTATTATGCCACTTTGAATCTTAAACTACTTATGCTAGAAAAGTTTAGGGGCAGACCCTACTTTTTAAATAATGATTTTTTTAATAACTTTTTGTACAAGAAATCTTTGCCAGAAATGATGATCCCAAGTATAATCATGCTACAAAACTACTGATTACAACCTGAATATTTAGATGAAACCACTCTAAAATGCCCAGCCAAGGTAGATATTACCTTCTTCCTTCTGTGAGGTTCTTCACGGGCTAAGAGCCCAATCTGTAATACAGCTGAGAACCTAACTTAGCCAGCTCTTCTCTCAGGGCTCCAAATTATGAGCAATGCACAGAAAAGCTTTATTTATTAGCTCCAAATCAGGAAATAACTTTTTCTGTCCTTTCTCTACAAAAACAACCGTGTGACATCAGCCCTACTTGGTACAAAAGGTAGCGGATTGGAATTTTCCTTTTACATTTTTGCAGGCTCCAAGAAGCAAGTTCAAGTTTCTAAAATAAAGGAAGGAAAAGCCAAACTCTTCTGATTTTAATATTAACCTAGTTCCCCTTCAACGAAATTGTAAAAGTTTCAGGTCAAGACTCAAGTGATAACATATGGTGCAAGAAACACTGTTATCAACTTGATGACTTATTGAAAGTAACCACCCAGATTACTAAACTATTTTCATGGAGTTGAACAGCTGGAATTGAATGTAGATTTGCTGTAATTTCACAAGTGGGAACATTTATCACAGAGAAGTTTCAAATGATATCTGCCAGTTAATACCCTGTAAGTGTCAATGTTATCTTTTTACGCTTGGAATATCTAGTTGAAACATAATAACTCTCTTAAAATTTTGATTGTTCCCATTTGATTAATAAGACAAGCTCATAGTTTGTAAATAGTATGAGACAAAGGCATAGGTTGAGACAAAGGCATAGGTACTGCCGCTTCAAATAATCCGCACTGGATTCTTAAGTACTTCTTACTTTGCTCTAACTGAACAGTATTCATATTAGGGCATCCTATAAGATCTATTTAACTGCAACTAATTAAAAATTACATATTTTTGTTCTCACCATTGAAAGATGTACATTCATAGGAATAAAAGAAGGAAAATATTCTTTCCATTTCTGGCATCTGACAAGTTTTCCAAAGTAGTAGAGAAGAGGAAACCTATTCATGAAATCTTTCCACAAATTCAGAAGGTCTTGCCAAGACAGATAAGGTAACTCATCACCTTGGAGTCTGCTGCTCCTGCACTGAACTGATATTACAAAGTAGGAGCATGAAACACAGAACAAGCAAAGCCTTGTGGGTTTGTGATGCTGTATTGGATGCTTTAAGACCTAACCAGTTTTGTGTTCTGGTTTGGGTTTTTCCTCTGGATTGCAGTATCTGTTAACATCTATAGCATCACCTTCAACTGTACATTATCTGTTGTCTAATAGGCTGAGCCTGTGTTTTAGGTTTCTGCCTGACCAGGAGTACATGTGGAAAAAAGCAAAGCAACCCCAAACATTTAGGTTCATGAAAAACTACAGGAATTTAAATTGTCTGAAAGCACAACCTCTTGCTGCATTTAGCCAAAACCGACCTGCAGATTCAGTGCTGGTTAGAAGCAGAGCACACCACTCAGCACAGACCTGCACACGGGCATCTTGGTCACACGTTGCCCTTCTCCTTAGGAAACAGCGCTAAAACCCCCAGGCAGCTAACCTGGCCTTCTGGCCACAGTTGTGCCCCAAAAATAACACACCCAGACAGCACTGAGCTTTAACACATGGCAGAGGAGAAGGGCCACCACACACCAGGATGGGCACCATCCCCACCCTCCCTGGAGCACTGCGTGTCCAGTCATGTACCACAACAGGGCTCGAAGTCACATAGATCAGCAGTAGGGACAACTTTTGGCTCCTTTGGCTTGCTTGCATCTAATGAAAACAGTTTCTATTTTATTGGGGGGCAGGAGGCAGGAAGGAAGGGGAGGAAGGGAGGAGGGGAAAGAATAACTAATAAAATAAATGCAGGCTGATTATTTTGAAAAGGACAAAGGCAGCCGAGGTGACAGAGGTGTAATTGTTGGTCACCCTTACAGCACTTTCCAGCAGAGCTATTTAACATTTGATTTCACTGATAAAAATAAAGTTATTATGAAACTGTTCTGTCAGCCAAAAGTCCAGTGAGTCATTTATGGACATGTACCCAGGGCTTCTCCCCCTCAGTTCTCTTTTCCCATTAGAAACTGAAGATAGTTACCTTTTTTTTTTTGAACTGTCGCTTTTATTTCTTAAATCAACCTGAAAAGAATAAAATATCGCATGGGCAGAAATACAACATAAATGTTTGTAGCTCTGTAATTCTTCCAAATGTCAAAGAAAAAACATAAAAATGTATGCTCGGTAAGTTTTCAGCTGAACTTGGCATGACAGTCTATCTATTATTCAAAAGATGTTGAAGCTCAATTCATGAATTATTAATTTCTTGTTACGCTTAGTTTCCAAGCAAAAAAAAATATTTCATTCAATAAAGGAAATGCAGCTTGCTCCATAGGACTTCCATAAAAACCATGGGATTTAAAGTTCTGAAGTTACTCTAGAAAAATGAAAGAAATTACTAGCCCAAACTTTGTAAGTAGCCTTACTGCCTCATTAAAAGGATGCCCTGTATATCCAATAATCAGCAACAACCCTTCAGCATTCCCACATCCACTGCACAAACATCCTGAAATTACCTGCAACGCAGTAGAAGGGTTAGCAACAGCTGCTTCATGTGAGGCTCCTGAACTTCTAATTCATGCACGCTGCAGAAGTCAAACATCCTCCGGATACAAATGTCCTTCCCACATTTCTTACAACCAACCTGAAAACACTGCTCACACCATGCTAAAGGTGTGCAGGTCCAACAGTCAAAACAAAGCTCTCTGTTGCACTACTACATCCTGAGCTGGCAACTTTTGATTACAAATTGTATCTAAGAGCACTCAGAAGGTATCTCAGAGGTGAACAGCTGCCCATCAGAGAGGATCCAGGCTGTCAGCCTGATAAAATGCAGTGAGTTGTGAATCTGTAAGAATCATAGAATCATAGAATAGTTAGGGTTGGAAAGGACCTTAAGATTGTCTAGTTCCACCCCCCCCTGCCATGGGCAGGGACACCTCACACTAAACTGTGTTGCCTGCTCATGGCCGCCAGGATAATATCAGATATCTGTGACTGGCTGCTTCAAACAATGCAAGCTGCCAGTAGTTTCAGTGGCCACTTCTGCCACCAGCAATCAATGGGACATGAGTGTTGGTCACCGTGCCAGGGCCACTCACAAGGAGTGCCATGGAATCACAGACTGGTTTGGGTTGGAAGGGCCGTCAAAGCTGATCCAGTTCCAACCCCCTGCCACGGGCAGGGACACCTTCCTCTAGAGGAGGTTGCTCCAAGCCCCATCCAACCCAGCCTTGAACACAGCCAGGGATGGGGCAGCCACAGCCTCTCTGGGCACCCTGTGCGAGTGCCTCAAAACCTGTAACAGAAATTGCCTGTGTCAGTCCAGGACAAACAAACCAGGCATGATGCACAGCAGCCTTCACCCACAAGGAACCTAATTATACCTTATTTCAACCAACAGCATCTCTGCTTTAGACTTCAGAAACTTTGTATAGTCTTGCTAATGCAAAATTGGATCTGCTTTAGAATGAGGCTTAATAACTATAGGGATTTAAAACAAACAGCTAACTGAACTGATTTAATAAGAAAGACACAAAACAAACTCAATGGCACTACTTATATTGCCTAATAAAGTTATTTCACTGTGCTCTGGAGGCAGCTATTCAATTAGCTTCTAAAAGTCTATGCCAATATTCTTAAAAGGCTCTGAACAAACTGACACAAGTGCAATGGTTACTCCCTATGACAGGTATTTCAAAGACAGCTACTCAAGCATATGATCCCACAGATAGAAAACAATAAAAGTTTATTATTATGAAGCTGCCATAACTATCAACCAAAATCGCAATGACTGATTAGCTTACACAGATAAATATCCCAACACCCACTGGAGTGATTTTCTCAGTAAGAAAATAAACTCTGTGTTAGTCTGCTGCATTTTGCAATGAAATGGTTTAAACCATCAGCATTTCAAGAGCAATCCAAAAGAAATGTTGCTATTTGACAACCGCAAATCCTTCTATACAAAACAGTTAAGCACAAGTCTTGTAAAATAGCCATTCATTAGCCGTGAGTTAATAAATGTCTATCACAGCAGATTTTTACAGGTCATCATAAATGCAAACTATCACTGAAATGCTAGAATTACTTTCTTAAAGTGATTTATCAAGTTTAACAGTGTTGGCCTCATGACATTTCTTTTGTGCTCCAGCCCCAGTTACTAATCTCTGTAATCATCCCAGGCACAATGACATTACACACCAGACTCTCTGTCCCCAGGATGCAGTCAGAATGGGTTCAGGGAGAAGCTTCAAAGAGCTTTGTCTTTCCTACCCATTTGTTAACCTCTCAACAACACCCTAAACAAATATTCACGCAATACTCCCAGTTCTGCATCTTGACTGGAAGCAGGGAAGTCACCCTGCACAGAGCTAACTGTTGGCTGAAAGGACTCAGATCATTTGCAAGGGACCAAGGATCTTGTCAATATGAGAATAGCAGAGAAGCACTGGCTTACCTTCTTGTCATTCAAGAGATAAAGTTTGTGACCTGCGTATAACAATATGTGTCTTGGTAACAGTAATCAGCTTAATAACAGACAGACTCCTCCAACTCCTGAAGGAAAATTCTTCTGGACTTTTTAATGCAAAAAGTTTAGTTTTCCAGATTATACCATCAACTGTCAAGAAAAGGGCTTCCTGTTTAACTGTTATCCTTTTTATTGTGATACATGATGCCACTCTCAAAGGACAGTGATTTAGCCTTCTTTATAAACAGAGTCAATGACTGGAATGCATTTTGTCCTGCACTGCCATTTGCCTTTCACAGCACTTTTAACACCTTTGGTGCAGTCATGCTCTGTAAACCAATGAGCCATTTCTGCTCTGAGGTCATTGCTAAGATTCTTGGTGCAACCCAGTCTTCCAGCTCAGAAGCATATTGAAAAAGAAATAAAAATGCCTGTTGAATATAAAGTACTGTTGTTTCTCTTTAGACATTCTGCATTTCAGGTTTGAACCCATGAACAAACCTTGGACATGCCTGTAGCAGTAGGAATAGCCTGTCTGTAGGCAGGTGTGATACTGAGTGATTCAGACATGAGTACTCCCACTCCCCACACTTAGTGGAGGGTATCTCATAAAATGAGCCAGCCACATCCTCCTGCAATGCCAACAGCAACCTTCCTGCTAACAACAATGCAGCAGTGGGCAAAACCCCATTTATTTTCTAGGGACAGCGCTTGTGCAGACTATGAAGCAATTAGTAATATTATAGCAATAGTGGGCACAGCATAACCACCTAAACTGTTTGAAAAGTTCTCCATGCTTTCTGGGGTAGCTTGGGACGTATTCTTCCCCTTTAACTGAGGCATGCTGTAGGTTCTTGATGGGAAGTTGCCAAAATCAAGGTTGACTGCATCTTTGCTCCTTTCTTACTAAAACTATACAGAAGTATTTTGATAGCTTTGAAGACTACTGAAAAATATAAATAACTTCTGAAACAGTAATGGCACAAGCAGTAAGCATTCCTGATGCGAGGATTTTAAATAACTGAAGCAAACAACTAGCCAGGACAGCTTAAAAGACAAAGATTAGTAAAGAAAGGGCACATGCATTGCCTGTCAGGTAGCTGGGACTGAACCTTCAGAAAAAGCAGCAAAGGTTTATCTTGAAAGAGTACTACGTTTCAAAGCTACCATACAACTTCCCTACAAAGTGCTACCAGCTCAGGGTTTATTAGCCAATTCAAACTTGTCCTCTAACTTGGGTAAGAGGAGACAGTGGACAAAGTAGCAGCAATCACATTCTCTCAAACAGAAGTTGGAAATGCCAGAATCAAGATTGACTAGGCAACCTTAATTTGCCCCCTTGTGCCTCTGCATAATGATATGTATTTAATTACATAAACAGGAGTTTCAATTTTAAGATCCTGCCTTATTCGGCAGATGAGATGGATGAGGACTGATGCCTGTAGGACCATTTTATATTACAGAAATGAGAAATCCTTACAAATGCCAAGAGGAGGAATGTGAGGGAAGCAAAAATTTGGTCTCATGAATAAGGCAGCTCAGCATCAGAGTGAATTTGTCTTCATGGAGATGAAGAGAGCAAAGTAAAACATTTCAAACTTTGGGAGTTGCGTTTTTTGGGAGTTAAATTTTTTTGTGCCTTTGGGAAATATTGCAGGGGAAACATGTCCCCTCAAGCCGTTCTAATTCAGTCTAATATACTAATAGGAAGCTACTACCTGACCAGCTACCTTGACCCTAGCATAAACCTTATCTATCTCAAAGGGACCAAATGTGAACAGTGGTAGGTAGAGAAGACTGGCTAGCACTAACTCTTCCCCTATTTAAACTTCAATTATCTACTGGGACATAACTAAAAACAACTAACAAGACTGTGTCTGGATGGTGCACAATATGAAGGACTCCACCCTACACCAAAAAACATTATACTACCTGAGACCAGTGAAAAGGTTTATCTGTTTGTATGAAAGATTCTCTGCTTCCCAGGAAGGAAATTAAAGGAAAAACCTCAGCCTTTTTTGTCTCCCTTGCTGCCTCCGTAGTTGCGAGTCTCACACACAGTAGACATTTTTGTTCTGGTTGAAACTCTTGAAGGTTTTACTCTCCTGCCAGTATTTTTTGAGACCAGAAGCTTCTTCCCAATGCTGCAAACTGTTTACAAGATTGTTTTGTCCTTACCATTCCTTACACAAGCGCTTCCAAGCCAGACCTAAAGTATCCACTAAACCAGTGTCCTATGGCAGCAGGAGGACTCACTGGTCTGTAAACCCATCCCAGCTCTAACCATCATCTGTCTCTAGGATGGGCTGTCTTTGCTTTAGTTTCTCCATTTAAGAAAGAGGACAGGCAAAACACTTCTTGGTTGAAATCAGAGACAACTGATTGGAAACTGGTAAGTAAAACAGTTAACATTATTTAACACACACAGGCTGGTTTTCCAGTTAGGGCTCCAGTTCAAAGCACGATCTCCATGTCCCCTCTAGCATCACTTTTGGGCAAAGGAGGTTGTGCTCTGAAATTTGCTACAATTCAAAACCATTTAATTCTTGAGACCAAACTCTCCCATGTTGCTTGTCTCTTCACCCCATACTTTTGAAAGTGGGCAGTACACAGCATCCATCCAACAGAGAGTGAAATCTATCCCTATGTAAGCCTGATATAACCAAGGAGCTCTGCCCTTACCTCCAAAATGGGCTGCAGCTTCAGAGTAATTTTTTCCATCCCCTGTAGATCTTGTAAGAGCTACAAATCCCTGGTTGCTTTTGATTTACAATAGAGGCAAGGTCATTCTTATAATGAAAAAAACAAGGTCTGTTGATACAATTTATCATAGAGATCAATGACACTTTTATTCTCTAGAGATGAAGTATCCATTTTGCAGTAAAATCAGAGGGATTTTCTCTTTTTTTATATCTTTTTTTTTTTTTAAAGGCCTGTTGCAGGTGCTCCATCATTTGAAACCCGACTTGTAATGGAACATTTTAGCATTAGCATCCAGTTCTCCCAGTTGCCTTTCTAAAATACAGTTCACTTACATAGTGGCTAGAAGAAAAGGGAATGGTGAAATCAGTGAAATAAGACCTGTTTGGATGGTGAAAGGTAATACCAGTGGTACCCTCAGTGAAACACGTCTCACACCTCACCTTCAGCAGTACTTCTGAGCATCCAAAAGCCATACTGGGCATTTTCATGTACAAAGACTGGCTACTTGTTACAAGCTTTTGAGTTTATTTAGGTACTGCTCAGTTGCCTCGCTTTGCTGGAATAACACAAATATTACGTAGGTATCTTCTGTAAGATATATGGAACCATATACCCATCACAGATATGCTTATTATAGTTGACCCAAATACCATATGCCACTGGTACCTAGGGCTTAGTCTTCATTACCAAGCTCTACCAGGCAGCTGCACCCTCTACTGCTTCATGGAGAAGAACCAGATACCCATAAGCACAGCTAACACTGTATTGACAAGACCACTGATGCAGTTATAACCGTATGAAAATTTCTTCGTTATCTTTTCAAACTGCACAGATAAAACCATGAAGGACAGGATAAACAGGTAACATTTGGTAGCAAATATCGTACCTGCACCAGAGAACTGCATCAACAGGAACTCTGCAGTAGAGATACCCTAAATGTCTGGAAAGTAATAATCTGGGCTCCCATGTTGTTTGAGTTACAGCTTTTGTCCCCTCTGCACATTTTATCACATGGTAAGATAAGTCTATTAGGAAGATATCTTTCTTAAAGTTACTCCTTCAAAGCACATGAAAATCCTGATTTTATTGATGGCTGCCCAGGATTAAAATCTTAGATGAACTTCCCTTAAGCTACATGCTTGCCCTAAGCTATCATCATAATTGCAGGAAAGGAAGGTATTGTAGAGCTTTTCTAGTGTTTCAGTTCCATCGGTACTGATTTACCACAGACGTTCAGTATTCTCACCTTATCTGTACTTCCCAAACGGCTATTTTCTGTTTACTGATCGTAGGGCTGCTGAAGGCAAAGTAATTTTGTGTATCCAGCACTCCACTGCTTCTGTATACATTTCTAGTCAAATAGCTATAGACAATAACACATTTGGAGATATTGACATAGACAGGACAACACTTACTCATAGGGATTTCTTTACTTTGATGATTTCCACTTAATAAGAGTTGAAAGTTTAAAGGGAACCTTTTTATTCTCTGGTTAATCCTGACAACTATAATTACTTAAAAAAACCCCAAGCAAAAAACCAACTAAAAAAAAAATCACCCCAAAAAAACACAACCAACCCCACTGGACTTAGTAAATCCTACAGCTTTGCCCTAAGCTATTTTCAGCTACAGCTTTCAAAACACCATCTCCAGGCAGCAAGAAAACAATCCATGTGTTTATGATGATATGCCGCACATCTTGAGGTTCTAATTCACCTCTTCTGTGCACACCAAATGGAATATTTGAGAGGAAAATTGTTCTCCTCATGCTCTTTTTCACTGGCATTACATTTCATTCATGTTTGCTCAGCCTTGGAGGTCAACGTGGAGCCTGTGGAGGCACTTTTGGGTGGCATTTTAAAGAGAGAAAAAAATGCTACAGAACAATAATGAGGGTGTCTTAAATACTCTGAGCCTTCCTGAATCAGTTACTCTGCTGTTCATTGCACTATAGGGATTTTCAGTACTATGATAATACACAAATATTTTTCTTTATATAAAACATTAAAAATAAACTCTTCAATAAAATACATGATTGGGGCCCTCATTCAGCTCCACTTTGTACTTTGTTCATTTGCAGCTACAAAAACAGAGCTTACAATGAGTGCAAAATGCCGTGTGAACCACCTGCTTGTTCTATTTTGCAATCACTTTACAATCAGCCTTCAAGGTATTAGATGACTGCAAAAGTGCATGACAATGGAGAAGCAAGGAAAGAGAGATACAATGAAATGATAGGCTTGATTCGGCTATGTCCTGATCACTGGCATTTTCAATCCTTAAGTATATTTGTAGGAGTGAACCACTCAGCTTTCAGAAGTGAAGAATATCAGTGGATTTTCTCCACCATCACAGATCAGAGACTTTTTAGGACAGTCGCTCTTCTCAGATAAAGCATTGCCCAGAATGGAAGCACCAATCTCCCCAGAACACTCTGCAACCCAGTGACAGAAATACTGGAGCAGCTCCTACCAGCACTGAGGTGTCTCCCACGGCTGGGTTATACACCAACACTGAAGTGGGACTAGTTCCAGCACAGTTCCACACTGGTTCCAGTCTCCTCTCCAGGATTTGTCAGTTTATCCTTCTCTCCTTTTAGCCCAGTGCCAGAAGCTGGACTAGACACCCATAAAACCAGTGGGGATCAGATTACCCTCATCAGCTGTATGTGGTATCTCTGCAGTGATTCAAAGGCAACTTTATCATTTACCTATCAGGCTACTGAAAAATTCACTTTAAAATAAATTAACAACAGGAGAGACATTAACAGGCTAACAGAAAAAGTGGGAGGTTTTATGGGCTCGGTTTTCTTTAAATCTACAAATAAGCCATGTTTCCTTTCCCTTGCTTAACTTCACCAAACCTCCTGTTGTTTCCATATTTCATCAGTAGTCATCCACAAGAGGGTCAGCCCAAGAGACCTACTTGTCAAGCACATGCCAAAGTAAAGTATCCCAGTGTTTCAGTATTCAGAAGCAAGCATTCAATTTATCAGAGGTAGCAGCAGATGGACATCATCACAGAAAGTATACTTTTTAATTCACAAAACTTATGTGCTGATGCAATGCAGCACAGTTGTGTGATTTTTATGCAACTTAGAAGACGTTTCTGTACAAAAGATACTAATTTTGATTCATGTTTCATAGCAAAACTTTTGTCACAGATTGTATTTAAAACCAATTTCAAAACATGTACCTTAAAGTACAATGGAGGGAATAGAAGGCTGTGTCTTGTCCACACACCTTCAATGTTTGCTTTAGATACAGCCAAGACCAATGCTGAGAGCAAAGCTTGAAGATAGAGTTAAAAATAAAACTACTGAAGAAGAAAAAAGACCCATAACAATGAGATTAAAACCTGAGCAAAGCCAAGCACAAGCTGCTTGCAGGTTTAGAATACACAATACAAACAGGCAGATGGCATTTCACAACTCCTTTAATTCAGTGCCTACAGCTTAGCCATATGTGTTCCTAAATCTCTTAACAGCTATATAGGATAGCGCACGTTACTATGGACTTAGGTTTCCAGGTGCTAGATATTAAAAGCAGAAAGCAGCTATTAAGGCTACTCATTTTTTATGCTGTGAACTCCATATTCTGAAAATTTGAGCCCTCTGATGATTCCTTAAAGCTACGACCAGACACAGTATCTCCTAAGAGAATGTACAGCAGTGAGCTGCCTGATCCTAGCCTGAATTGTGAGGTAATGACACCCCAGCAACGATGCTTTCAGCCCATGCGGGCATCCACCAGACCAGAATACCCTGTGCATAAACAACCATTCCCTTCCCCACCTTCTCCTTTGCCATAAGGAAATGAGAGATTAATTGGTGCAAAGCTACTTACACAGATGCCACGTTACTTGACCATGATGGAGCTCTCTCTGGTCTTGTGTGAGCTAGAGAAGCTGACCAGAATTCAGCCTCTACTCAGCACTGGCATAGAGCAGCTACTGTCTCAGATGGAGCTGGCATCATAGCCCACTTTATATCTCAGGCAGTCAGAGGGGTCTTGGTGCCTTTTTTTTTTTTTTCCACACTGTTATGTGTTTTATAGACTCCTTAAAACCTTCAGCAGAAGTTTGGGATTAAATTCTATTGATTCCACCAGTGATTCATAGTCTACAGATTAAAAAGACACTTCCTTCCCCCATTGCCTGGCTCAAACAGAAGCAATAAAGCTCCTCAGAGAAGAGATTAGAGCTGGCAATAAACAGGCAGCAAAATTCATCAAATCATCTTTTACAAAGTTGCCCGAGAGACAGGAAAATACTTGCTGTGGAATAACTGAAAAGTAAATATATTTCTAAGGTAGCACATCATACAGGGCATAGAAGCCCACAGCCACTGCTAAATAATCATCAGCGCATGATCTCTGTAATGCATATAATGCAACTGAAACAGTGGGTTGGGAATATACTGAATAATAAAAGTAAGTAAAAGTAAGTAAAGCAAAGTGTGTGTTATTTTTGACAGTGAAGTAAAAAATAAGCAGAGTAACTACGTCTAGAAACTTTCTGGCAGGGAACACAAAACTGTGGGAATAAGGAAAAGGCTGCTCTAGGAGAATTGCTCTAGGAGCATTGCTCTAGGAGCATTGCCAGGTGAGCCCTGAGTCTGGCAGCAGCCCTGAAGCACCACAGTGCTGTAGATCAGGATTTCCCCAGAAACAAGGCACACGAGCTCCCCCTCTCCGACACACCTGCTGCCAGCAGGCATCTTCCCGGCAGACACGCGGACCTCGCAACCCACAGGCAGACCACGCCAGCAAGTACACTAAACCAAGCCTTCCCTTTGCCCTTCCCACTGGGAAAGCAGCCACAAAGCAGAGCCCACCATGGCCACTTGCTTTATTCGCTTTCCTGTAGCACAATCTGATTTCAGCTCTGATTCATGGTTCACTTTATATGAATCACAATTTAAAAGGTTGCTCTTCGCTCCTTTTCACATTGGAAAGAGTTGCCACCATTTCCTTGTGCTTTGTGATACACATACAGTAGTTTTGTGCTTATGTCCTCATTAAATCCTTGCACTGTGTTATGCAAACAGATCAGTAAAAGAATCAAAGTCGTCATTCTGTGCAATGAGATTTTCATTTGTCTGTTACTCATCTTTCATTAATGATGCACAACGTCTTATCTTTCCCTTTCTCAATGTTTTACCCTCCATGATTCTTTGTGGTTTGTGATGCACACAGACTTTTGTGTTACAAACTCTTCAAAGACATCATTACTCTTTACATTTATATGCACTGAAATAATCTTTGTAATCTATGATCAAAGACTTGCTATATCCGGCTGCATTCATTTTCTTTATTTACTCTTCCTAGTCAGCCTTTTTATATGTAATAATTTTCGG
The DNA here is from genome assembly GCA_009867235.2 of Psittacus erithacus. Taxonomy (NCBI): domain Eukaryota; kingdom Metazoa; phylum Chordata; class Aves; order Psittaciformes; family Psittacidae; genus Psittacus; species Psittacus erithacus. The sequence goes on from WYDI02009904.1 coordinate 79,714, forward strand.
TACAAAAAAAACAAAAAAAAAAGAAAAAAGCCAAGGTAATTCCAAGTTCTATTTGTCAATGTGCAGGTGATCTGACTTCAGTGCAATGCACACTATACAGAAAGGCAAAAGGTTAGGCAGTAAAACATTATTTTCACCTATTAATACAACTGTCACTCAGCCTCAGTAATCTGTAGGCATTATCCCCCCTAATTCATGAGAATTACAGTAAAGCCTTTCCTTGCTGAACTCAAAGATTTACAGTTTGCCCACACACACAATGCTCAATTAACATATGCCACCAAGATAAGAGTTCCCCCTCTTTTAAAAGCAGCCCTAAGCTGAAGCAAACCCTCTTCTGAAACAGCATCTGCCAATGGAGGCAATTTTCAAGGCCTTTGACAGTCAGTCCCTAATGTGCAATGCTTTAGTCAGTCACCAAGTTGTCTTTGTCCCGTGAACATGCCTCCTACTTAATAGATTCCAAAGTACCAGCTTTATTTGGACTTTCTTCCCATATAAAACTGTTCTGTGTAGAGAAGGTGATGTTTAGGATGCTGATATTTCATCATCACGCCAAGTGCTGCACTGGTTTTTAGTTTTTCTATCCTAAACGATATCTACTTGTTGCTTTTTCTTATACTTCGGGTTGTGTCTTTATGTGGAACTTGGCATTGTTGAGTCCCAGCCCATAAATTAATTAAAATAACCCTGATCAACTCTGACAAGTAACCCCAAATCTTTTACCAGCTGTATGCTTCTTTTCCCAGAGGCATTAAGCATTACCAACAAGACAGGCACAGACATAAGAAAAAGAGGTGGGTATGCAGCTTAGAAGCAGCAAAGATCGTATCACATTAGTGGCCTGAAGGAAAACAAGAATGAACTCAGGTCCTCAAATCACTACCCACATCACTTCAACCTTTCTCCAAAGCCCATTAGTACTAACCACATCAACTTCTGGGTGTGACCCCTATAATATATTCATTAACACACAAATGTGTATCCTTACCTCACAACAAATATAGATATTTATGCCCTTAGCATGCTCCCAATGAATCACCAAGCAAATTTTGCTGTCATTCTGAGGCAGGACCAGGTTTTTAATCAGGAAATTTTTCCAATAGGTATTTTCATTTTTGATGGTAATCTGCCTGAGCGAAGGCAGAGCACAAATTAACACTTGGCCTAATTAAGTATGTGAATAATCACTGCTATTCCACAGCTAGATAAGGAGTGCAGAAAATAATTCTGTCGGTTGGGCTTTTCAACCAAGAAAATGCTGAATTCCCTTTGTAGCTTTAGTCCACACACATTCCTTTTTATTGTTTAATATTTATGTTCTTCTGTCATCCATTTCTAACCAATTTCCCTCTTTGCTTTATTTCCTTAGCCTTCCATTTCACAAGGCTGAAATTTCCACTTACCCCACAATTGCCTCAACATTCATGAGTTAACCTTGGATGCTGAAGTTTGTCATAACTGCTTTCTGAACCCAACTTCTCATTCGGAAATGTGCATCTGTGCTCTGAAATATTTTTCAGCTCCTCAAAGTTATGTTATCTAGCCATTTGATTGCAGGGTGGAGGTTACTGTAGTACTTAGGTGCCTTCCACATCAATATGCCTGGTTTAAACAGGGGCTTTCAGGGTTTTTTGGTCAAGATTTGGTTGAGATTTGTGGGTAGGCTTTTTGCGCAACAGGCGACTGCAATACAGTTTTGCAGGTAGACAGCACTAACAAATGTACCAAAACACATTATGATTTCATAAATAAGGTGAAGGTGCTAAATAAACTTTACTTTGCAATCTACAACTACTTTTAAAAGCCCATATAAAACCAGTACATATTTAATGGCCATAAGGACTACATGATTAAACCTCAGTAACATCAGAACTGATATACCTACACCTGAAGATAACTGATATAAATACACCTAAAGAATGAACAGCAACATCAGTGAAAATATGCATCCATATGTTTTCAGGCCAAAAATAGGAAGTACAGAACTCGGTGACCATATTCAAAACTCAGGGAAACACAGGTCTTCTGAAGATTTTTTCTATCACTAACTGGCAGGTTGAACAGCTGCTAATTCTAGCAGCATTTGGTCTCCTCTGTTTACAATTCTGCTGTATTTAATGCAATTCCACACATTCAGCAATAGAGCAGCAGTGACTATTAGCTATACACTGCACTGCTCCATCAAGCACCTGAACCTCCCCTTTCATGCTAGTGAAACAGTATTTCATCCCTGAAGACAAGCAAAAAGTGGCTACAGTACTTATTTACACACTGATGTAATGAAAGCCATTGAACAGAAAATGTAGCAAAACATCTTCAAAAATTTAGCTGCCACATGTAGAAAATGTGCAGATTTTATTGGTGCTCCCTACCTGCAACTCTGCAAACACATTGCAAACAGCAATACATTAAGTCTGGCAACATGTCTTTGAAGTGCCAGCCCTGCTGTAGAGGGTCAGGAGCTTGCTGGAGACACCAGAGATGCTTCCTGCATCAGGAAACATGGATCAATTTTGGGTACCTGCTGTGAGTCACCACTCTCTATCAACATCACTCCCAGGATCAATATTCATGGATATAACCCTCACGCTCATTCAGCTCTTTGGAAGCCAAGAAGAATGACACAGATATGGGACAAAATTTTCTCTGCCTAATACTACAGATGACGAAAGGGTAACGGGCTTAAACTGAAACAAGGGAAGCTCAGGTTAGATACAGTGAAGAAGTTCTTTACTGTGAAGGTATTGAGGCACCAGTTGCCCAAAATGGTAAATGCTCCATCCCTGGCAGTGTTCAAGGCCAAGCTGGACAGAGCCTTGGACAGCATGGTCTCCGGTGTGAGGTGTGGAACAGCAGGGTGGGTGGAACTGGATGATCTTAAGGT
>WYDI02009906.1:0-12992 GCA_009867235.2 Psittacus erithacus
AAGTTAGAAACACAGTGCTGCACCAGCCACTAAGAAGGAGAAAAAAATGACTGCTACTGCTGAACCCATGACAGGGGCAAAGAAAGCGGATTCTTTTACTATTATTTAATTCAGGTTCCTTCTATTACTACAGAAAAGTGAAATATTTTCTTGCTGCGTTTATTAGCAAAGACACGAAATATTGCCATCATAGTCAGTGCTCTGTCTTGCTCAGTACCTATTTTTATCAGTCATATTCAGTAAAAATTGTTCATGCACAGCCATAAAAACATTTAATAATACAACTTGGAGGATCTGAACTGCTGTGACCACAGAAACAGACAAATGCACAATGTGGCTTTTTAAGAGACGACTTCGGCAGTTAGTGTAGTGCAGTTCACCTCCGTTATTTTGATATTTTATATCATCCACACATGTTTAAACTGCTGTTTATGTACGTACTCAGAAACACAGCTGTGAAAAAGCAAAGCTGACATATTTGGTATTAAAGAATACTGCAAAATCTATAAAGAAGTCACCATACAACAAAGTACTTGGATATCATATGATGAAATTTTCATCCATTAAGAGTAACTGGCTTAAGCCTGAGGTTTGCTGGACTTGATCTGCTTTGTGAGGATAACTGGAAGTGTTTTTTGCCCTTTCCCAGTGCTTTGGCAATTTGGTCAGTAACAACCTGCACATCCTCTTGAGCTGGTGCTGATAACAAGGGTTATCAGGTAACATCTGTACACAAAGGGGATCTATAAACCTGCGGATATCCTTGCTGACCTTTGCTAAAGCCTGCCACCTATTCAAGCTGAAAAGCTTTCCAGTTGTGTAGCAGCCTAATTAGCCCTTGCTGCTTTTGTCCAAATGCTCTGGCTGCACTCTCCAAGAAGCATTACAATGAAGAGTGGCAGAATTACTCACCTATTTTCAAATTCAAAGAGGTCAAAACTGAAAAAGCAAAACTGCTGCATTATTGTTCAGACCCAATGATTTACCATACACCAGAGCATATCCATTCCAGAAAAAGCGATTGCTCACCCTGACCTACCTACTCTGGGAGGGAGGCGGTCCTGATAAACTACTGTATTTTAAATTCAAAACAGTGCTTTTCAATAGCCAGAATAGTCTTTTAAGTCAATAGTCAATAGTCTTTTAAGATTTTACATATAAGGTAAAACAATACCTCAGCAAATAGTTCGCCTTCGTATTTACATCTTGTTCTGGGTTCAGCGCTTAAACTGCAGTACATCTCTACTCTAGGATTAAGATTTCCATCTCTACGCTGGGATTAAGATTTAAGATATCTCAAAACTGTTTTAAATCTTTTTCATTATCATGAAGCATTTCTGGATTAACAATTTATTCTTTTTGTATTCTCTCTCCCCCATCCTTATTATTTCACAGGCATCTGTGCTGTACAACTTTCCATGGGTACCAAACACAGGTCTTTGAAAGAGCCAGAGTTCTTCTTCTGCTTGACTGTTTTGTCTATGTTTTTCAGACGTTTTGCTGTGGAACAAGAAACAAACTCTCAGATAGAAAATGAAAAAAGGTAACAGTTGTAAGGAACTGCAAATGTCACAGTGAGTAATGTGGCCAACAAGAAAATTAAACATGCTTTTGCTCATGCATTTTTATTTCTTCCGCATGAACACAAAATCTTAAAAGTATATTTATTAATATAAAAGAAATTAAAAGAGAAATTCCTTTATCTGTTTGAAGGGGAGTTTCTTACTTATGTCCTGGTTTGCCTTTTTGTAAGTGACTGCTGACTTACAACCAAGTTACAAGAGATTTAAATCTTTGCTATTTTTCTCACAAAAAAAATAGAGTTGGATTTTCTGAAATTCATTCTCACATCCTTCCTGCTGCTGGCATATCCCCTATATTAAAGATATCAACCTACTTGTCAAACATCCATCAGTTTTTTACACCTTCAGAGCCCTTTGCACAGAAGAGTAAGGTTAGACTTCAAGAATCACAGAGTGGTTTGGGTTGGAAAGAACCTTAAGATCACCTAGTTTCAGCCCCCTGCCACGGACACCTCCCACATGCAGCTGGTATGCTTGGAAGGATAAACAGTATTATACAGGAGAAAGATTTTGAAAGATCTATTATTTGAAGGGTTTTCTTTCAGGGAATGTGTTCAGCGTATTACAGAAAACACAGGCAGCACTTGTCTAGGTGTGAAGGCAGAAGGCACTACATCCTGCAAGTACGCTGCCAGGGCCTGTTAGCAGCAGTCAAGAGAGCACTGGAAGTGACACTGGGTGAACTGCATCCTCACTTGACATTGCCAAGAAGGAACATGTTTCTGAGGCTCAGCAAAACTGTGAAATCCTGGCACACCAAACTCAACAGGGATTTTAACACCAGCTGAATGGATCTGAGATTTTACCTTACTTTTTTGTGTTATTTGTAATTATATTTATACAAAAATATGATGATATATGATGAATATCTGACTCTAGTCTTAAATTTTGGCTTAATCATAGTAGTGTGTTTTATACATATTGAAAAACTGTAAGTAAAACACAGTATGCCTAAGAAACGGCTTTTATTTGTATCCACTTAAACAGCACCTTCAGTCATCTACAGGGAAAGCTACAGCCTACCTAATGAAAATTATTTGCACATTTGTGAAACCAGTCTATATTTTCTAACCATGAAGCCATCTACCAATTGCTGCAATGCTTCTACAGCTGATCATTTCGATAAATGAAATTCTAAATACCAGAAGACAGTCCTTAAAAAATACGAAAACCTGACCTCTGATTTTTCATAAACCTTCTATAATGCGTGCCATGGAATCAGGAAAGCAATTTTATTACACATCTAGTACCTGGGGTCTCTGAATATATTTCATACTTGATGTTAACTCCAAAACTATTGCGAACTGAAGATGTCATATGCAATTTGAAAGTAATTTCTTACAAATATATAAGAAAGTCTAAAATTTGACCTAAACCCCCGTGCAATGTTCACTTAGGCATTCACAGAATGTCTGCTCCCTAGACTGATACTTTCATCAATACTTACCTAAAGAAAGAAATGCAATGCAAATGTATGAAAAAAATAAATTTAAGTCATCTCCAAAAAGTGCATAAAATTTAAATGATATAGAAATACAGCTAATGCATTCTAGATGAATGCAGATAAACACAAACCAAGCAATATTTTATTCAGACTTCAGTATTCTATTGACTAAGGAAAAACATCCTGCTGTGGTTCAACAGAGAAGCCATGACTGACTCAGCATGTTTTTTCCTACTGGGATATTTCAGCAGTCTCTGTAGCTGAAGAGCACAGAAGCACTGGATACGTTTGCATATAGGGCACTGCAGAACAGCAGCTACAACTGATCTATTAAAACATTTTGCTGCCTGAAATACACTGATGGGTAAAAAAGTATGAAACATAAGAAATACCCTATCTCCCATCCTAGACATCAGTTACTCGAGAGTAATTTTTGAAGTAACATAGGAATACTTATTCATTTTTGCAGCCTTGCTGGATGAGCTGAACATCAAGCGCACTTAACAGTGAGACATGGCTGCTTTCTGAAATAGTAACAATAATTTAGAGATTTTCAGGTTTTGATTGTGACCAGTCTTAGAAGAGCTCAAAGTTCACTTGTGAATAAATCAGAATCCCCTTGTCATTTTTTATAGATTTTACTGACAACAGGAAAGTTCAAATAGCTAAGAGCAAGGCAAGAAACAGATTTCATAAGACAGCTTTAAATGTTAGTCAAGTATAAGAGATTGTTTATGTACTTGAAGAACTGATTGCTGCCCCTTCTGTGAAAACAGGTTTTCACCAACCCACAGCATAACCAGAGAAATTAGAATTTTAGCTGTAGAGTTACTCCTCTAAGGTGACAAAAGCCTTCCTTATGAAAATGCACAGAGTTTTAAATCAGTTGTGCTGCATCATCAGAAAGAAAACATAACCTGTTAGATTTGTTTCAAATTTCACACAGCTGTTTGACGAGTTGCAAAGTAACAGACTTCATTTCATTACACTGCACTTGGCTCATCAAACACTGGAATATTGCCCTGCCCTTTTGTACCATGGACTGAGATGTATTATAGCCATGATGAACAGGGTCTTAATCACTTTTCTAGTTAGAATACTTACGCATTTCAGTAAATGAGCTTTCACATTTTCCCATTTGTTATAATTTCTAAGTCCTACATAACTGTCATGGTGTTTATCAGTGCCAAGCAATTTCCTTTGTTTTCTACGTGACTTCTCCCAGAGTCTTTCCCTGTACAAATGCTAGGTGGAGATGGAAAGCACTGTCCCTCCCGTCACACCAGACAGAGGTCGTGTCTCTTATCTGCAAGCTTTTAATCTTGGCAATAATAAAAGTTATGCAAGAGTAGAGTCAAACATTTTTATTCCTGTGGCAACTAAAATATCAGACATGCTGAACACCAACTGTGAGAACATGAATACAATTGCTCCACAGAAACTGGTCCGTAGCACTTAACAGTGAAGAATCCCATCGTGGGTTTTCCACACAGAAGATACTAAGGATTCCTCTTTGCACTGCAGGATTCTTAGGGCAGAAGACTGTTAAATTAACGTAGCTCCAATCCTGAAGTGTTTGAGACCTCTTCAGTGGTTTGAAAGAAATCACGTTCAAAGCTCTGGAAGAGCTTAAATGGGGAGTAGCTATTTCTCCAGTACATGTGACTTTTCCTATGGGAAATGATTCCCATCCTGCTATGGCACTAACAAGGCTACAGCTGGAGCCCTGGAGAATACCCTGGCTTGGGCTCCCTAGCATGAGACAGACATCCACACACTGGGGCAAGTCCAGTGAGGGACACCAAGGCAATCTGAGAGGTGGAGCGTACAACGGGTGCTTCAAGAACTGTGACAAATGCACAGCATATTTGACATTTTTCTTCTCCCCTCCCAACAGCATATAATAGATATTGTTTATTATTAGCTACTAAGAAGGTGCATTTCCCTGAAACACACTATTTTAATGTTATTTTTAATAGCATTTGCTTTTAAAACATGACTAAGAACACCTCTCTCCTTTGCCATATCACCTTCCCTTTGTGGATTATCCAGCAGAAGTTTTGTTTTCCACTACCCTGTGAGATCCTAAAGTATCCATTATTGTGAGCATAAAGTTAAAGTGACTTGCTCAAGGGCACTGAAGAAACTGTAAGAGTTAGGAGCAGAACACAGATCTTGTAATTTTAACCCATACCCAATCTTCTAGTATAAAAAATATTCCTGTTACACTAAACCAAGACCTCATGTTAACAGGCCACTGATTTTTTCTTAAATAATAATTTACTGTTTCGCTTGCAGCAAGAACCAACCAACTCATAGCAAAGAACAGAGAGCGTTAAACCCACATGACAGAAAGAACATAAACCCAGAGAAAACTGATTTTTTTTAATGACTTTCCATGAAGATTATGTAGGGCATCAGAGCTGACCTCCCTCAGTGGCAAAGAATAACAAAGATAAGATTTTTGAAGGAAATCGGTCTAGTCTGTTTGATCTACTTGGAGCATTTAATCCAATGTTTCAGAGAACACCTAACTAAATTATGCATTACTTAGAATAGAAATATTAATTGAACTAAAGAGTTTAATATCTGTTTATACCAGGCTTCAAACTCAAGAATCATGGGTAGACTGTGAATAACAGTATAGTAATCACAGAATAATCAAACCTCACCCAATTCTTGAGAAAGTACGCCACAGATGTAAAATACGGCAAAGCAAAAACAAAACAAAATAAAACTGTCTTCAAAAAATAAATTTGAGCATTCCAGTCTAAAGGATAAGGCACTGGATTGTTACCTGTAGCAGGACATGAAGAACTGATACTGAGGAAGTGGGCTACCTAGACCATAATCCATCTCTTCCAAAAGGCAACATTTTTGGGCTTTTCTGCTGCTGATACTGTATCAGACCAGTTATTACATTTATCAAATTGTGCTTTTTGTACAATACCATACACATCAGCATGAGATACAGAGAAAAACAGGGGTTCTGCTCTTCTAGAATAAGAAAAAAAAACATTAAAGCTGGAAATTATTAAGGCTTGATTTTGCTGATCCTCCTAAGTCATCTGATTAAAGGTAACAGGAAAAGCAGAAAGAGATAGCAAAAAGCAGCTGGACCCGCTTCATTGCAATGTTTTTTCTCTTATTCAAAACAATTTTCAGGTCATTTCCATTCTGTGATAACCAGTAAGAGGGGTAAGTGTTAAAGATACTCACTTTCCCCAAGGGATCCATTAAGAAATACTATGGCATTACACCAAGTGTCTGAAGATACTCACTGCATTGCAGTACTTCATTTCCAAGATAACTTTCTTCTTTTATTCACAGAGTTATTGACTGCTGCCTTCACACTATTGTGCTGCACAGGGATGAGACTTAAAGCAAATACCTCTGAAAACCAGTGCAGTAGGTATAATGTTCTCTGATCTTTCTAAATTTCATCCTGACCTATGGTTGCAATTATCTTCTTAGAAGCCTCATTAAATACAATAAAAGACAAGGGGCTTCCATGGAAGATAAGAGGATTTAAGATACTGGATACAGGTCTAAAACCATCAAGATACAAATATCAAAGAAGGCGCAAACCACTCCAGTCTCTACGTGATTGAGGATGTAGGCAAATAAACAAGGTTAAATGACAGCAGTGATTAAAGTCACCTCAGAGCAGCCAAGGAAGTAAGCATCACCAGTCGTAAAGACTCTCCTCCCTTTCCAGTGAAGGATGATGAAGCAAATTAATATAACCTCATGACTGAACAGGCAAAAAATACATACATTGCTCTCCAGCTCCTCAGCATTAATTTGTTACACAGCTGCAACTCATTTGCTTTCAAACATCAATCCTCATCTTTTAGTTGCCATCACCAACCTTTCCCTGTCCTATCTATCTAGACTGCAAGGTCTTCTGGGAAGAACTGTCTCCTACCATGCACTTTTGCAATGCATCAGAAAATGTAGCATCCAGTTACTTTGTGGAATTCTAGCTCCTGGTGAAATAAAAAATAAATAAAGAAAAAAAAAGTTAGAATACCACTTCATATTTACTAATATTTTTCCTGCCTGCACTTTTTACAAGTATTCTGTTGTTTTCAAGGGGTGGTAAAATAACTTTATCTTGAAGACAGCTTTACTGTTTGCAAATATTACTCTTGGATACACATTTTCCATAAAAGCAAACATCTGTTTTGCACAGGACTTCTTGCTATCCATCATTTCTATAGGTACAAATGACAGCATTCAGACACAAAGAGTAACTCTAATGCATGTGTATCCATAGCTCTTGTGAGTTCTGCATTCATGGCACATCTCTACTATAGTTCATCGCTTAGTAAAACACTTTGAGCTATAGCACATGAAAAGCACTAAATAATCTGTAACAGAATACAAACTGAACAATCTTATATTTAAAGATTAATGTTCCTTCCAGCTGAATAACTGTCGTACGGAACTATCGATGTTCCTGTGCAGCAGCTGTATTTAGATTGTGTAAATTTAAAATGGGGAGAAAAGGTCAATATGTCAACATTTTGATTTCTAATTATTTACCTGCACTCTGTACATGCTGAAAGGGGAAACAATGCATGAATTTTAAAAGTCCTAATTTCACGGATTTTCTGCTAGAAGTAGTTTTAATTTTGAGGTTGTTTTTTATCACCAACTGCTTAACACTTCCTTAGCTTGTTTATTACAGTATTTTTATACTATATTTCTCACACTTTATTATTTCAAGAGAGGACTTGCCGATCTGGCTACACAGAAACCTCAAGGTTAAAAGCAACTCTGGAATAGCATAGCCTGGGAGGGACAGAGAAGAGGAGCACATTCACTTCTGCCATCCCTATGGGAAGCTCACGCAGTTTTATGAAGATTCATAGCTATATGAATGACAACTGCTGAAGCAACCACTGACCACAACCTCCCATTGAAACTGTACAAAATATCGGCTGTAGGAAGGAATTCATTCTACCACTACTGCCACCAAAGCATCACAGAGGTGAGATCACAGCGTTTGCTCTTTTACTCCTCAATATCAAAGAAACATTAAATCTAAACTAACAGTAACCTTGTAAATTGTTACATTTGTCTGTAAACGTATGCAAATTGTTACATAAGTCTGTAGCCCTTGCGCACTGATATAGAAGAAAGGTTGATGGCAGGGAGGCATAGCAACTTCCGGGCTTTGAAATGAGAAGTCCAAAACATTCTCTATCCAGTACACATGTGGAATTAGTGCTACATTAACACAATCTGTAACCCCTCAACTCTCTTCAAATTCATTGGCAACAGCACAAAGAACACATCCCAGTGTAAAAGCAAGGAGATGCTCAGTGAGACGCGTTCTACAAACCAGCTTCTGTTCGAGGACCACATCTATTCTTTTGAAACCTTTTATAAATGTCCTCAAATGTGCAAAAGGATTGCTATTCTAATCACACACACACAAGCTGGCACATAGGAATATTAAGAACAATTTAATAAACACTGCTCAGCAGCCTGAAATCATCAATGGAATCACAGAGGGAAAATGCAAACAAACATATACCACACAGTTCCCAATATCAGCAGTGATTTCAGCCTCTGTTATTAACTCAAATTAAATTAAGAGTGAGTTTGTCTTTCCAGTATCCAAATAACAAAATATTTTGATTTTCCTATTAAATTCCAAATGCACTGAATAGGCAGATGCAACTTGCATTATTATTCTCTACTACTGCAGTACCAGCAATTGTGTCAAGTGAGAAGAGCACAGCATTATGCTATTCATTTTAGGATGCCTGTACCAGAAAAGGACTCAGCTCTGAAAAGCTTAAAACCTTTGCACAAATGCAAGAAGGACAGCAAAAAGGTGCAATGAGCAACACAGAATCTTGGGATTAAAATAAGCACACATCCAAAGATATGACCACGGGACAGTAGTACTTTTGACACAAGCAGCGCCTTGAACACTCAGCTGGTTCTTTTCTTACATTATTCAGCAGCACAGTTCACTACTCAATGTCCACCAGCAACTGTTTTCACTTTTAGTCATATGGAATTGTCACTGACAATGACCTATAGGGATGAAGAATATTAATTTCCCATTCAGACCTTTTACTCAAATGCTGCTGCTCTAAGTACCTATGAATGATTTTAATGTATTTATGCTAGAGGAGTTTAGAGTAAGGCATTTACCAGGATCTGCATTTGTCCAATACACACTGCACTACAAGTGGAAATGATCTATGGTAGCGTTAAGACTCAGAACCCCATAGCTTAATATTTTTATGTTACTGAGAACTTTGCCTTTGGCTGTATGAGCTAAAAAATCAATTTTCTACTTGAAACTTTATGCTGCTGCTATCATTTTTATTGTTGAACTCAACAAACTGAAAACTTCAGAGAACAAGATTGTGAAAAAATGCTTCCCATTTACCACAATTTAAAGCAAAAGATGACGAGAGTTTTCAAGTCTTCAGTTTATCTGTGTACTTGTATAGTCTAGTTTCTTATAAGGATCTTGTCACTGCAGGATCTCAACTTTGTGATGACTAGAACTGCATCTGAATCTCCAGATAAAGGGTTTGGCTCCCACACACTGTTCATATCATTTTCCACTTTAACAAACTCCTAATACCTCTCTCTATTTTCAGTTTTATGACTGGCTTTTATAGATCAATTTCTGCTCTCAGCTATGCTTACTACTGAAGTTAGTGGTTTACAGCGACATATAATCAAGATCAGATTTTACTTTAATGTCTATGAAGCCACTTTCCCAAACAAAGCAAAACAAAACAAATTGTACTTCTGCATCTATGGTTCCTAAATAATTCTTGGCAACATTTTGATACTGGATCAGATTTTCTTAATGTCTCTGTCTCCTTTGTGTCTCAGAACCAAGATACAGATTGCATATACCTGCCTGAAATGTTAAACATGTAACGAAAATGCATTCATCTCTACCTGGGATCTACTGCCTCCTTTTCCTCATTCCTTCAGCAGAGGAGATGACTAAGCTTCATCACCCAGTGATATAAATAAGCAGGAAAATGAAGTTTTCCCTTATTTTCCACAGCCCAGGCTCATGCTGTTCAGTGCAGAGCCTATGAGGCATCACCATTTCTCCATACCCACTCACCCATGCCATGGCTGCAGCTCCATTCACTAACTGCCAGGCAATCAAAGGGCATATTATCACTGTTTTGGTACAAGAGGATAGAGAACAATTCTTGCTAATTGATATTGTTTTCACCATTTGCTGACAAGCAGCAGATTAGATCTGGCCTGAAGCCCTCCATGCTGAAAAGGTCTGGCTTACACTTTTCATTCCTCATGGTGCTACACTGAAATGACTGCATGTTATAGACAGGTATTTGGTGAGAACCTCTCAATTACTTCATTTTTATTTAAGTTTCTTCTATAGGCAAGCTTTTTATTTGTTTCCTTCCATAGCAAACTTAAATCTTTTCCCTCATTCCTGTACTTGTTCAATAGATGATTTTGTATTTGCCTAAATATTTCCTGTCATTCTAAACAGACTGCTTCAAAGACCATGCCATTTGTTGTCTGAAATTAAAGCTCTGAAAATGTCTGTGTGTAAGCTACAGTGTCCTAGCTTTACTTTTACGAGCACATAGTGTCTCTCCTCAGATTCTTTTTTTTTCCTTAAATGTACTTGAATGAACTGTAAAACAAGGCTTCTGCAAGAACTGGTAGGTCAGCAAATGGTTATTGCTTCAGCAGGAGCAATCACACAGTATCACAGAATCTGTCAGATGGACAGTTTTAATTCTTTGGTGTTTGGTTGGTAATTACAGAGCATGGGAAAATGCCTCTTAACCTAGAGGCGGAATGGAAAGGGGACTAACTACTATCACTGACACATAATTGCAGCTCACTCGTGCCGGGACAAGTTGGCAGCAAGACTAGCATTCCCAAAGTCAATACTTTGCCAGTATACTGGCAGTAGCTGCTTCAATATCTACTTGCCAGTAGTTATTGAAGCATGTGTTGTGAGATCCTGTGGAAAATTAGAATAAGGAGTAGCTGCATTTGTTCAGATACTGTGACTATTCACTGAATTGCAAGTCCCCCTTCTCCTGCTCCAGAAGGCACAAACCCCTCTTTCCCTTTGCAGGCTCTGCAGCAGGAATCATTCTGCAACACTGATCTTGAAGGATCTGTTTGGGAACTCTCAATTCTGGTTTTGCACTCAAGAACAGGACTTTCTGATTGACAAATTCTCCTGTTTCTACCACCATTTCTAAGCTGGGAAAGAGGCAGAAGTAGATGGGGAAGTGTTTCACTCATTTAATGATAGGTTATTTCCAGAAGACATTTTCAGATCTTCTCAACCAAATTGTCTTCCCCTTTCAAGTGTAAGGCTTAGAAAGATGAGCAGCATTTCTGTCTACCCAGTTGTTTCAACTTACAATAGCAGAAGACACACCTGTGGGAATAGGACCAGCAATACCAATGCCTGGGCCATGCCAGAGCCAAGCGTGGGGTGGGTTCTGGTTGGGATCACAGCACACACACAGTGACTCAGGCCAGTTCAATTCTTAGTGTAAAGCCATGATGTATGCTGAAAAAACTTAAGCTTTTCTCCTTATTTTTCTAAGTAATAACCTTTTTCCTCCACACTCCCAGAAACTGCATCACCAGGAACTTTATTCATGTCCTGAAGAGCTTTAAGGACAGAGTTATTCAACAAGGTGCATTTAAAGCACATCTGATTATAAGTGAGAACTTACTAGAAATATGTCATGCAATTGCACTGTCATATACAATTAACTTAATTGTAAAGCTACTGCTTTTGTGATAGTGCTGCAAAGTTTATTTTAAACTAGCATGACAAGAAAATATTTATTACTATCAGCTGTTAGGGAAACTTTTGAACTGTACTTAACAATAAAACTGGACATTACATATTCTTGTTTTCACTTCTGACATATTGCTGATATTGCTTAAACAGTAAGAAAAATTGATGGATAACGTGATGAACTGGAGAAAACCAGCAAGAAGGATAGGAAAGAAGGAAAGCCACTTTCTGACAAGCCTTGGATAGCAGGTAAGAATTTCAAAGCATGAATTCTCAGCACATATTTTTTTTAAAATCCTTCCTTCTGAGATTTACAAAGTAAGACTTTTTAGATAAATTCAGCAGTATGCATGCTTGATCTTCAGGCTCCCAACAGAAACAGCTGGCCCAAGAAAAACATAAGAAGCTTTAAATCTCTAAGCCCCTGACCAAGTTAGGCAATGATCAGAGACTTACCATATGGCTGATGTTAGGAAAAAGTATTGAATGCCCTAGAGGGAAGGGGGGCCCAAGACTGTTGGTTGATATTCAAGGATCTCCTACTACAAGCTCAGGAGTGTTGAATGCCAACTAGAAGGAAGTGCAGCAGGAGGGCCAGGAGACCTCCTTGGATGGATAAGGAGCTGCTGAGGAAAATGCGGAAATAAAAAGAGGCTTATAAAAGGTGGAAGCAAGGACAGGCGGCTTGGGAAGAATACAGGGATGTTGTTCGGGAAGCTAGGGACCAGGTTAGGAAAGCTAAGGCCCAGTTAGAATTAAAACTTGGCTAGGGATGTTAAAGGTAACAGGAAGGGATTCCATAGGTACATTGCAAACAAAAGACAGACTAGGGACAACATAGGCCCCCTCCAGAAGCTATCAGGAGAACTGGCTACTCTGGATTTGGAGAAGGCTGAGGTTCTTAATGACTTCTTTGACTCAGTTTTCACTGGCAAATGCTCTGACCACAACACCCAAGCTTTGGAAGGCAGAAGCAGGGACTCTGAGAGTGAAGACCCTAGGCCCACTGTAGCAGAGGATCAGGTTCGAGACCGTCTTAAGAACCTGAATGTTCACAAGTCTGTGGGACGTGATGAAATTCATCCATGGGTCCTGAAGGAGCTGACAAATGAAGTTGCTAAGCCACTGTCCATCATATTTGAAAAATCATGGCAGTCAGGTGAAG
>WYDI02009908.1:0-19269 GCA_009867235.2 Psittacus erithacus
ACCCTGTGCCAGCGCCTCAGCACCCTCACAGGGAAGAGCTTCTGCCTAAGAACTCATCTCAGTCTCCCCTCTGGCAGGTTAAAGCCATTCCCCTTGTCCTGTCCCTACAGGCCCTTATCTAAAGCCCCTCTCCAGGTTTCCTGTATCCCCTTTAGGCACTGGGAGCTGCTCTAAGGTCTCCCCTTAAGGAGTCTTCTTCTTCTTCAGGTTGAACAAGTCCATTTGCTATGAATGATGAAGCAAGATGTTTCCCCTGGAAAAGTTCATGCTACTACTTGGGCATGGTGAGTGGTGGCAGAGTGATGTGTGTCAGAAGCAAGTTTCATGGTCAGGATGAGAGCAAAGATGGTCCAGTGACGATAGCGAGGTGCAAGAGCCTGGCAACTCTGACTTTCAGTCTTGGGTTTCTCTTCTGCTTATTTCTGGTACATTCAGTACAGAGATGTGCAAGTGCTGTAGGTAAGTCACAGATGGAGTTGGTAGGTTTCTCTTTTGATGGCAAAAGGTAGTGCCAAAAGAAATTTGCTGCAAGCTCTGCAGCCCTGCATCACCCTTTATGGCCACACTTCATATTAGCTTTCCTGAAAGCATTTCATGTTTCTCCTGACTCATAGCCCAGAATTAAGGACAGTTTTGGATCCAAAGAAATAAGCAGCAAGGGAAATAAGTGGAAGACTTGGGAAGGGAGGAGCTGCCCAGGTGGCTTTTCAGATTGCATAAACTGTTATGCTGTGATGCGTTCAGTTTTCGTTACAAGGCTGTGTGTGTGACTAAAGCATGTGAAACCCCATGCTCTGACAATGCCACAGGAGCAGAAAGGGTTTTGGGAAGATGCATCAATCTGACAGCAGGGGTGTATGCACTGACATCCCAGTTGGGCAACACTGTTGGTAATCAGGATAAACAGGATGCAGAGAAGATAAAAAGGAAAAGTAATTGAGCACCATCATTTCCACTTCTCCCATTACAAAAAAAACCTCACCTTATGAACACGATCTGCTTTGAAATAAAAAGCAAGCAGCTGTGTAATACTACTACAAAATACCTGAAGGAAGGGTCATGATAGAATTAAACTGCCACGAAGAAAAGCAGTTATAGCTGTGGAAAAATAATCTTGGTGCTTTTCCTACTCCAATACAGGTATGTGGAGGAACATCCCAGCATGGCAATGAGGTGATATTAGTCATTTGTGTGACAGAGACAAATTAGAATCCAGCCATCTCAGGGTGGGAACAATTTCTGTGAAAATTAATGACTTGATTAGAAGGAGAAATGAAGCTTCTTCAAGGGGACATGCAAATAAAGGAGGAATCACTAAAACTGTCACCTGATGTAAAGCGAACATTATACAAAGAAAGATCAGGGATATTGTACCAAAGACAAATTTGATGTGATATTAGTCATATAGCGCCAAGCGGGAAGAAAGGGGAGAGGGAGATGAAGGATTCAGCGCAGTGTGTGTCTCTTAGTGAGGTGTTTTCTGCTGAAGCAGGGAATGAGTATCCCATTCCTGGTAAGTGGGCACATCCTCTGCATCTCCTCCTGGGCCGGTGCCACTCTCAGGTGGGTTTCTGGGGGGTGCTTCCCACTATCTTCAGGCCTGTTGGAGGGGATTTCCCTCCTTTCCCCTAGAGGCAATGCTAATAGAGAACCACTGGCTTCAGCAAGTGCTTGTAGTTCCCCCATGGCACATTTGCAGAGCATGGTGGGATCTGTATTCAGTGATTCCTACCTCTCAGGAAGAATAGAGCCGTTGTATTTTAAATGACAGTTGTCATCTTTGTTGGGAAGGAGCTCATCAGGCTAAACCTGAGCAAGTATAAAACCCAATTTTGAACTTGGGTTTGTTGCATTAAGAACCAAATCTATAGGGGCAATTATTTTCAGGTTCAAGCCCAGTGTTCTCTCTCCAGAAGGAACATATTTGAGGATGAGCAAGGCAGCTAAACCAAAAGTGATGCTTTTCTTAAATAGGGATATTAACTGCATTAATGACTACACACATGCAAGTAGGATGTTCACAGGAGGCTTTGGTTTGAATTTGAAGGGTGCCTGAGAGGTTTTGTCTAAGTCCAAATGATGTGTAGGGTATGTTTTTCACCTACTGTTTCCTTTCCTTGGGTGTGGAGAGCCACAGAACTTTCAGCCTGATGCAGATGACACATCAGGATCCAAAGCTCTTTATCAGGTCCTCTTTTTTCTCATCCAGCCCTACCAGCAGGAGGGAGACTGATGCCCAGCTAGGCCTCTTGATGATGTATTTTGTCATACTTAACTCTGATGGGAATCTGTCATGGCAAAACAAAGGCTCTTGCAAAGACCTAACAGAAAATAAAAGACATCAGTGTCATACTCTAGCTGCACGTGGCAAAAGGAGGTGCAGAGATAAGCTGGTAAGTTCATGATGTGGTGAGCTCTGTTCCCCTGGCTGCTGAGCATTAGGTAGTGCTGGTGATGTCAAGCCAGCTGTGTGCTCTGGGGATGGAGATGCTGGGGATGAGTAGGATGGATTCGTGCTGCTAGGAGGCATATTTTTGGCCCGTCTATGTGCAGACTTTGGCAGAAGCCTTGGAACAGTTTTCATACATTAAGACATGTATTTATAACAACATGGCTTGGATTTGTTAAACAATAAGGAAAGCGTGCGTTACTGAGCAGATGATAGCTTTCTGCAGGAGGTGTGGTGCTTTGCTGAGGTAGGATTTCTTGCACTGCTTTGGGGCCTCCCTCTTTCACTTTTAGCTCACATGTTCTGGGTCTGCCTACTTTAGAAAATGTCATTTTAACTGTTGGTAAGGAGCCTGAAACAGTTGGGGTTTTAGCTGCATTACACCTGAATTACAGCTTCCGAACATACTCCCTCCTGGCCAGGTATGGCCACCTGGAATTCCCTCTGCCTGCAAGATGGCTGCAGTATGTTCTCTTCAGATACATGTACTTTACTGTTCTGTACGGGATGCTTATTTTCACCTGCGATCAGGGTGATGGCTCGTGCAAAGCCACAAGAAGCCTTCCGGAAACCACACTGAGCACGTGTGTGCAGCTTTCATGCTGAGTTTCACAGGCTTATCTGGAGCTGCCTAGCTCGCCTGGCACAACCTCCCTTTGTGGGCTCACGTTTAGCATGCACACTGGATGTAGATTCCTGTGCTTTTCCATGCCTTCAAAATGTGATCCTGCAGGGTCAGATTATCTGGTTTTAGTAAGACAAAGCCTGCCGTGGCTGTCCCTCCAGGGACAGGATTTACACTTAACGCTAATAGCAAGATCCATTCATTCTCCAGCAAAGAATTTCCCTTCTCCAACAAAAAAGTTTGGAAGTCTCCACCTTTTTTCTCCTGATTGAAAGTAGTTACTGGGTCTGTCTTTATATTCCCCATGTATATTGAAATATAAATTGCATCTGACTGCGGTGACACTAATTAAGGCAGAGGCTCTCAAATGCAGCCCCCCTTGTGCTGAGCATGGCCAATAAACCTGCAGTGACTGGCAGGTGTTTGGACCGCTTTAGACAACTGCAATTTCACAGTCTCCTTCACCTTCTCCTCGGTGAGGGGGGGACCCCCAAGCAGGGAGCAGATAGCACCCAACACACCCCAACCTGCTGCTACCTCACCCCATAAGGGGCCTTTATAAGGCTGTTGCCTCCCTTCTGCTGTAACCAGGGGTTTTATTCCTCCGCTTCCAAAAACCTGAGAATCTTTTCCATTCTCCCGATGATTTTAGCCCATCCCAGGGATGTGCTGCTGAGGTGTTTCACTAAATGTTATTAAAACTCTGCCAGGGCTAATAATCCTGGAAGCAGCATGACACCTTCCTGTGACATTGAAATCATTAGTAATGTTACAGTACATTTGAATTTTCACGTCGCCAGCCACTCCGTTTCCATTAACTTTGCCTGGGATTTCTTCTGTCCGTGCATACAAGCAAAAGTGTCAAGTTTCTCCTTCATGCTCCAGAACGTCACCTGAATCACAATTGTGCTTTGGCTAATTGTTATTAATGAAGCCGTTCTAGCTGGGCTCTGCTTTTTTGTTGGTTGTAATAAAAAGCAAATGTGTTTAGTAAGCATAGTCTCATAGAGGGAAAACAAGGAAACCCTGCTCCTGGGGACTTCTCTGCACCTTGCATGATGGTTTTAGGCTGAGTGTTTTAAAGGATAGGGCCCCCTTATGGGCAAGCGATGCAGAGCCAGGCTCCTTACCATCAAATTAGCTTCACTGACCTTTGCTGCCATTTACCCGTCACAGGCTTCAAGGACGTTCTGCAACGGGTAAGTTTGCACTGAGCTGTTCCAGCTACACGTGCTCCTGCATCACTTAAGCACAGAGCGGTGGTCAGAGCCCATGGCACAAGGTTTGGCCAGGATCACATGCTCGGTGCCCTGTGCCCCCCAGCAGGGCTCCCCCTCCCTCCTCCGTCCCATTTCCCAGGTTCAGCTGAACCGGATCGTGGAGTGCAGTGAGCAAGAGGAAAGTATTAATGAAACAGAGAGCCGAGGAGCAACCTCCTTGCTGAGGGCTTGGCCTTTCCTTCTTAATGAGGCTTCTAATAACGTGTCTGCTGCTTAAAGCCTGGTGACAGGAGCAAGGTGCCTGTCATTCATCCGCCTTCCTCCCTGTTTGTTTATGGAAATGAAATCAGGTGGGGAGGTCTTTGGGCAGAAATGCTGTCATCTTCTTATGGGAGGCAGGAAAACAAAGCCTCTTTTGGTCTGTGGGAATGTTATCCATGTTTTCAAAACAAGCAACCAGGCACCTGCTGTGTCTTTTCCTTGCCTTGGGTTAAGAACCAGAAAGCAGATTATTTTGGCACATGAGTGTTATTTTAACAGAGCTAATGATTACCATTTGCAGGATAAAGGTGCGTGTAAATGTGCTCTGAAGAGGTCAGGAACAGGCTTGGGAATTCTCCAAGTTGAAAAGGATCAGGGAAGGGTTTGTGCACAGAGGTAAGAAATAAGTCTGGAGCACAGGCTGGTGCTTGCTCCAGATTGCTCACCTGTAGGCTTGCTACAAGCTGCATGGAAAGGGAATCCCTCGCAGAAGCATCACAGGTGGTAGCAGTGGGAGTACTCTGCACAATGCTTGGTCTCAGAGTGATTTTCATCTGCCGTCCTCTCCTTGTGCTACTGGCTGAAGCTCTCATCTGTCCATGGATCCTCCCGGTGTTTGCAGGGCAGCTCCAGTGTTTTATGAGATGTTGCCTTTCCTTCACCCCAACAAATTCCTTGGCATTTTGCTGTGACATGTTCATTTTACGTTTGTGGAAAAATGAGCAAATACCAGATAGTAGCCTGAGCTGGGGCCTGGGAAGTCAGTGAAAGGGCTTTATGGCCTTTTGCATGATTAAACCGCTCAACTTGCTCTTCCAGAGTATCTTCCAACTTTCTCCCAGGACTACTGTGTTAGCCATATCCTCCAGATCCCCAGGGGAGGTCTGGCCAGTGGATTTGGGCAGTTCATTCCCCAGGCAAGGTATGTGTCCATAAGAAACCTCTCCAGAAAGAATCCTTTCCAGGTTTCTTCTAGTCCCCATCATCCTGTCCCATGGACTTACGCACCTTCAGGTGCCTTAGATGGCCTCCAACCTGATCTCCTACAGCGGGTGGCTCTTCATTCTTCCACTCCCTGCCTTTGCCTTCTGTGTTTTGAGCAGTGTGGTTGGACCACTTGCCAGTCAAGACATGCAAAAAGGTCATTGAGTGTCTCAGCCTTCTCCATGTCCTGGGTAACCTTGTGTCCCGTTTCCTTCCAAAGAAGGAGAAGAGGTCCCATGTTTTCCCTAGTCTTCCTTTCATCGCTGTTGGACAAGCTTTTCTTGTTGCCCTTGATGTCCCTGGCAGATTTAATTCTATCAGGGCTTTAGCTTTCCTAAACTGATCCCTGGCTGCTTGGACAATTTCTCTTTATTCTTCCCAGGCTGTTTTGTGTTATTGTATTGTATTGCTGTCCTTTTGCTAGAGCAGCCTCCTTTGCAGTGCCTGCAGAGGAGACCTGGCTGGTACCCCTAGGGCGGGTCTTTATTCTTGCAAGTGGAACAAGACTCACCCCTCCATGGTTTCTGTATTTCAGGTTATATGTGGGAATAGCTACAAGTGATGTGCTCCTGTGTTCCATTGAGTTAGCAGCAGGGGCAAACTCATGGCATCATGGTGTTACTTCAGACCACTCTGTGTGATGGTGCATTCACTGTCTGTGTTTCTCCTGCTTCCCTGATTCCCACCAGGAGCATGCGGTTTCTCCTGAGTCTGCAGTTATTATGGAAGGCAGGCTCCAGTACTGACTACTCCTGTGATAAACCAGTCCTGCTGTTGTTGAGTAGAGGATTCAAAACTAATGGTACTTCTGCTCCTGGGATTTACCATTTGGAAGACACTTTATTGCTACCTTGTGACATTTCCCTGTACTTTTACACTCATTTAGATAACTGTTTTCTTTGATTTATGGCAGGTTTTCTTCAGGTATAACAGCGCCATAAATTGTGCAGCCCTACTTTCATTGGTTATGAATTTGAGATATTCAGTACACTCTGGGATGGGGAGAAAGGGCAGAAGCCTTTTGAAATGGCTTCTGATCACAACTCTAAGCAAAATAAGCTGTTCTCTCAGCACGGTGCTTGCTGAAGCAAGCATCAGCTTAAGTTGGTGTGGTCTTGTTTCTTGACTAGCCAGCTGGTTGTGGGGTTTTTTAGTAATAAATGTAAGTTATTCATGTATGACAAAACGATGCATGACACCAAATGCGCATGGGGTAACATTTGTATAGTGATCCCTGGAAGCTCTGTTACCTGAGGTTTTCAGAGGGAGAAGCAAATTAATGTTCTCACTACCTCCTAGTGAAGATTTGTTTCATAATACCTAATCTATATCTCCCCTCTGGCAGGTTAAAGCCATTCCCCCTTGTCCTGTCACTACATGCCCTGGTCAGAAGTCCCTCTTCGTATTTCTTTCAGTACCCATCATCCTGTCCCATAGACTTATGCACCTTTTAGGTTTCTCAGATTATCTCCAACCTGATCTCCTACAGCGGGTGGTTCTTCATTCTCCCACTCCCTGCCCTTGCCTTCTGTGTCTTGGGCAGTGTGGTTGGACCACTTGCTAGCCAAGACAGATGCAAAAGGTCATTGAGTATCTCGGCCTTCTCCATGTCCTGGGTAACCTTGTGTCCCGTTTCCTTCCAAAGAAAGAAAAGAGGTCCCATGTTTTCCATAGTCTTCGTTTCGTCACTGTTGGACAAGCTTTTCTTGTTGCCCTTGATGTCCCTGGCAGATTTAATTCTATCAGGGCTTTAGCTTTCTTAAACCGATCCCTGGCTGCTTGGACAATTTCTCTTTATTCTTCTCTGGCTACCTGTCCTTGCTTCCACCCTCTGTAGGCTTCCTTTTTGTGCTGGACTTTGTTCAGGAGCTCCTTGTTCATCCATGCAGGCCTTCTGCCTTTTTGCCCGACTTCGTGTTTGTTTGGATAAACCTTTCTGTTCATAAACCTGCTTGTTCACATGTTATTCAAGACCCTCAAACAAGCTCAGATTTCCAAGGAGGGTTCAACAGCTATCAGAGATCCAAAGCCTATCAAAGCCATTGGTCAGGCCAGTGAAATAAAGATCTTGGGTTTTGATTTTGTTGGCATCTTGCTTTGTAGAGAAAGAGAAACAGCTCATTTAAACATTGCTTTCTGAGTTGAGCTGTCAGAGAAGCTTTCTGTTGACCTTTACAAATTGATACCGTCACAATCAATGAACAGAAGTTTAAGGGCAGTCTCTGGGGCAGGGATGTGGTAATAAACCCAAACATTTATAAAATATATATGGCATGCATCTTAAAAAGCCTAACAGAAAGAAGAGAAACTATTAACAGGGAGCATATTTGAGCAAAGTGATCTATAAAGAATTCATAATACAGTTTTGACAAGTACGGTTATTGAAAACTTACCTTTTGGGATGATTTCTGAAAATACATGAAAGAAAGATAACAAATATGCCTATGGTTAGTGCAGCACAGCAATAGGTTGGGTGAGGAAAGAAATTGGGTATTTTGAAGTTGCTGTGCCAGATTTGAGTGCAAAGGAAGTACATTTAAGGAGCAATTCCACAGCAGCTTTGGCTCTCCCCTGTCCCCTCTTTCAGCCTTGGCAAGTGCCATCATTTACAAAGGCTTAGTACGGATGGCATGAAGAGGGGCAAGACAGGCTGTGCTTTCAGCCACCCCCTTGCTCAGTGCTAAGGAGTCAATGAGAAGCTCATCAGATGCAGACATGCAGTCCTCACCTCCCACGTAAAACAGGCAGATGCATCAGCGCTGCGGGTGCTTGCCCTGTGAATATGCTGCTTGTGCAAAATGAGGTTATCAGTTCAAATGCAAGTCCTGCATCTGCCCCCTTTGTGCAGACTTAATAGCAGCAGCTTATGCTCACAGCCTCAGTGAGGTTTACAAAGTAGCTCCTTTACTTCCTTAAAGACATCTCAGTGGCAGAGGTATGGTTTTATGCAGCATGACCATACCCCGGAATGGCCACTGTGCTGCTGCTCAACAGAGCTTGAAGATCTCAGCGGCCTTGGAAGAATTTATTGGGTGCTCAGGCTTTTATTAGCTTTTAATTTCTATTTAATTTAAATTGGTCAGTCCAAGACTTAGTTCGCAACACGTGGGTTTGAAAAGGTGGGAGTTTGGTGTTGACCTGCGCATCTGTCGTGCCCAGCAGGAATGCCGTTCATGCTCAGTAAGCTGTATGGAGCTCTTTGTGTGAAACCTGTATGAACTACAAGAGATGTAGGGTTGTCTGTGGTAGAAAATACTGGTTTAAGACTAGGCTGGGTTTTATACATAGCATATAGCAGTAAAAAAGGTTCTTGCATAGACTTTAGTTACTGAAAAGTTGCTTTTTCTGCCTATAAACTTGTATCTGAAAGCATTTGGTTTAATAACATACGGGTTTATTATTCCCGTTAGAAGTGGGCAAATGGGAAAATGCAACCATCAGTGTAAGAAAGGCTTGTGTAAGAGAGCACTTCAGGTTAATTCTTTAACTTGATGACCTTAACATGTTTGACCACCACAGGCCCCAGGATGTGGTCCCTGTTCCCTCTTCGGCATGTTTCAGCTCCAAAGTGCAGTGTCCTCCTGTGGGCCCAGCCAGCCTCAGCATGGCCCCTCTCTCCCTGTGCAACTGCAGTGTCGTTCCCCTCATCTGCAGCACTTCCAAGTTTAAATAATTACCATTTCAGCTGTCTTACATGAGCTCAATTCTCCTGCCTGCTTGACAAGGTTCTCATGTTGCTTGAGAGCCTGTTATTTTCATCAATAAAAAATAACCCACATGCAGTTTCAACTTAATAGACCTGTGTATATTGGCTAAAGTAGTTCTGCGTTACACAGTCACCTTGAAGCACTTGGGCAAAGCAGTTCAAAAATGTTGGGTTTGCTTTTACCTGTGTGATGAGGACACCCACGTGCCAGCATGGCTATCACAGGTGCTCCCTTTGAGACAGAATCAGAATCTCATAGAATGGTTTGGGTTGGAAGGGACCTTAAAGCTCATCCAGTTCCAACCCCTTGCCACGGGCAGGGACACCCTCCACTAGAGCAGATTGCTATAATAGTAGTAATAATAATAATTTTAATAATGATAAAATATACCTGTTATGCATTTGTTTGCTTTATTATCCAAATCTTTTTTCCAGGGACTTTTTGTTTGAGTCCTTCTGCAGTTTTGTCTCACAGGGTTGCCAGAATTAGGGGAGGTACTTCTATCTGAAGCAGTCCATTTATTTGTGTTTAAATTTCATAGTTAGTTTAATCATCTGATTAGGTGGAATATGTGCTCATTACTAATGTAGCGTGAGAAAAATTGCTGTGGGAGATCTCAAGGAAATACCTCTTTTTTTCCTCTTCTTTTTTAATGTCAAAAGTGCCTTTTGCTTACCCTGTAACAACGTGGTGGTTGCTGTGTGCTTTAGCAGTGACTAATTACTTGCACTTACATTAGTAGATATAAAAGCACCTGTCCCACCTACCATGTCTGAGCTGTATCTTTTACCTAAGCTGTGTTTAAATCCCAGTAAGTAGGATCCAAGGGCTTGTGAGCACTTTGCCAAGTGCATTTTAAATCTCTTGCCAGCAGCGAGGACCGTGATCCTGTTCCCATCTCAGCAGCTGCCAGCGCTCCCGCTGGATTTCTTGGGCTGAGAATCAGGCAGAGACTGAATGAACGTGCTCCCTCGTGCACGCACAAACTCGGGGTGTTTGTACAATGTTAATTAAAATGCATTTAAGCTGAGTGAATGCTGTGGTGTTCAGGGGGTCTCTGGAGAAGGAAAGAAAAAGCAAGGAGGCCAGGCAGCCAAGGGCCCTGGCTGTTTTGAGGCCACATAAGTACTGCTGGGAAGGCAACCGTTGCTGCAGCACTGTGGCAGGGCTCTGCAAGCTGAGCATCCCTGGCCCCCTAGAAGAGCACTGCAGGGAGACAGGAGCCCTTCATGTCCCCAGTAAAGCAGCCTGGTTTGTGAGCTGGGAAATGATTTTTGGACCAACCATGCAGCAGATGTGCCTGGCATCCCTTGCTAAATTGATTTGTGTTGAGGGCACACGTGCAAAACCCAGTCCAAGAGCCTGGCTCCCCTCTACTCCCCCTGCTCCCACCCATGCGTGTGTTCACCTGGTGCTTATGGTTTGTGTTCCATCATTTTCCCCCCACTTCTTTTGTTGGCATGGAGAAAACAGCCCAAATCCTTCCTACTGCTGAGACATGTAGGGTTTTCCACCACTTTGCCATGGTTGAGAGCCAGGATACACTGTGATGGAGCAAAACAGGTTGTATGAATCATTGCTGCTGTGCTGGAATGAGACTTGGGAAGGGTGAGGGCTGGAAAGCAGGGAGAGCAACATTTGCAAACTCTTAAGCCTTCAGCTTGGCACTTTGCTGTGCGTTTGGCTGCCCAGGAACACATGGCCTTGTATTACTCATGATCATGTATCTGCAGACTTACTAATCTTGGGAGGTGTTGGGTGATGGTCTATGCTTTGGTACTTTGGGGGGGAGCATTTTGGTTCTTGGCAATAAGAGTTAGATTCACAAGCTTAATTTTAGGTGCTGCACTAAAATGGCTGAACTGGAAAGTTGTGCAGGAATAGTCAGTATGTGATGGCTCTCACCAGCAACAGGGTGAGTGATTCCTCCATGTGATGGTTCAGAGCAGCAGCAGCAGCAAACATCTGTGTGGGCTAACTTGCACTCTGGAGTGGTGTGTCAGTCAGTTGGAAAAGGGGTGCTGGTGATGCTCATAATCATGGGAGACCCAGTAAGGAGGCCACACTGGGAAGCTGGTAAAAGAGAGAGGTTCTGTCAGTGCTCAGGAGTTGATGTTGTATTTCAGAGCTATTTGAAAACCTTTTCCCTGTCTCAAAATGAGGCTTTACTAATTCTCCCTCAGGCCTCACTGACCTAAGGCAGGTGCTGGAAGTAGGGACCACTCAAATCTATCTTAGATAACATTGATTAATTGCTTGTTTAGGTTCTGTACTTCATGGAGAACTCGATTGCAAATGCTGAAGGCATTTCAATAAGGTGGGCTATTTTTTGCATCTTGCACCCAGTAAGCAGATCCAGCATCCTTCTAAGCTACCATGTGTACAAGTGGCCAGAAAAGAAACTTTAAATGCTTTTGTATCACAACTTGCGTGCTGGTCATTTACCAGTTTGACCATGGGATCCAGCAAGCAGCTCCTCAGAGGTGCCTGGTAGGAGTGAGGATGAGCAGCCAGGGCCACATGTCGCACCCCCTGTCACCTCCATCCCTCGGGTTCCCTGCCAGCTTGGAGGCTTATCCAGTGCCTCTGTGTCAGAGCGAGTGCTTCCAGATTCACAGCAAGACCTCAAGGAGAGCCAGATGATAGAGCAGATGGCAGATGACTAATTTGGCAAAGTTAGATGAGTGGAAATTGTTTGCTTTAATTGCTTGTCAAGTCCAGTACCTACGTTATAGTTAAGAAGCAACTATTTACCCTCAAAATTGAAAGAAATGAAGAAAGTGTGTGTGTGTGTGTGTGCATGTCTGTGAAGAGTAGGGAGAAAAAGGGAAGAAGTACCCAGAGAAAACAACTTGGTACAAAGGCCTGGAGGGAAGAACCTTTGGTAAAGCTTCTTGTATTAATTTCTGCTGCTGTTTAGTGGTAGCTGTGTGATACAGGTCCTGCAGTACATTTTTCCCATTTTGTCCTTTCCAGTTCCTGTATCATAATACAGATATGACAAGCCTAAAAGGGAAACAATGCTGGAAATACTGGCATAAAGCAAGCAGATGACAATGGCTTGACATGGTCAGCACAGGCAATTATCCTTGAAATGTCACAGTATAGATCTAGCCAACGTTTGATCCTGTTTTCTGGTAGCTATGAACAGGAGTGCTACATGGGTAAAATACGCTCTGCAGCATCCACCAAACAGATTTTGAAGAGCTCAGTGCAAGAAGAGGCTGCCATCAGCATCAAGAAGTGTTATCACACATAACTAATTCTTCTTGATGAAGTTGCGATCACTGTCAGCCTTTACTGTGCCTATTTGTGTTCATGAGGTTGGGAAAGAGCTTTCTTTTGTAGGTGGCATTTGATCAGCCTCTACTGGAGGTGGACTACCCTGATAATACACATCCCTGCCACTTCCCTGAAAGTGCTGGGAAGCTTTTACAGTGGCTTATGAAATGATATTTGGGAGTTTAGTCAGCACATTTTAGGGAATTAATGCTTTTGGTCCCTGGTGCTATCAACCCAGGGACCTCTTCTCTGGGTAAGGAGGAGAAAGGCTGTGGAAGTGTTTCAGAGTGTCCTTTTAACTATGGATAAAAATTAGACAGTTCTAGAATGGTTTGGGTTGGAAAGGGTGTTAAGATCATCCAGTTCCAATCCCCTGCCATGGTCAGGGGCACTTCCCACTAAAGCAGGCTGCTCCAAGCCCCATCCAACCTGACCTTGAACACTGCCAGGGCTGGGGCAGCCACAGCTTCTCTGGGCACCCTGTTCCAGTGCTTCACCATGTATAGCCTCACCATTATAGATCCTTTTTTTAGTTTGACTTTATTTAGGATTGTAGAGAGCTTAACTTGGGAATCCAAATAACTCACAGCACCCCGAGGCTTGTGTTTCTGTGTTGTTTGCACATTTGCCTGCAGGTAGAAGGGATTAAAGCCATGATAGTGTGGCTCGCAGGCGCTGTGGGCCCGCCTGTTCTCTGTCACCTCATCCTGATGACATCCCTGACAGCCTGTACTGAATTGGCAGTGCTGAGCTTCTCAGGGCCTCACAGCTGTCCAGGGGGTTTATGGCACTTGGGTTGATTGCATGCAACTGGATTCAAATGGAATGGTAATTTCTAGTGGAGAGCAGACCTCGCGGGAAGAGAACACTTGTGCCAGCTGAGCATTTAATTAGGAGTACAGAGAAAATGATGCTCTCCTTCATTACAGTCCCTCACCTAGGGAAAGCAAGCCTCCAATTTTCAAATGCTCTCCAAAACCACTGGGTTTACAGGAAAATGACTGCTGACCTCCAGGAGCGTTTTGTCTTCTCCCAGGAGCCATCTGGAAGTGTTGGTGGTCCCTCCCTTTGTTAGGATGTGCCTAATTGCAAGGAAATTCAGGGCTTTGGCAACTTATTCAAGGAAAGCTGTAAAATAATAATGAAAGGATTAAAAGTGTGTTTCCCCCTTCTTCTGCGTGTGTACGTGACAGGGTGCCCGGGTTGTTGCTGAGAGAGCAGAGCATAATGAAATGAATAGGGATTGCTGTGGCATTCCTGGTAATTAGTTGTTCCTTAAGGGGCTCAAGTATTTCCCCTCATCTGGGGTCTTAACAGATTGCCACGAGTGTTTGCAATTATTAATACACAGTTACATGAGCTGCCTTTCAAGAAACCCTGATGACTGTAAACCCACTGCTAATTAAATAAATAAGTGGGAAGTATGAGAAGAGAATGTGTTAGAAAGAGATACACACTGTTGTTGAGCTTGTCCTGTCTGGGATGAAGGAAAGTGGATTCTCCTTTTATAAACAGGCTGCTGAAACCAGTCTAAGAGGTTAGGCCTCCTCTTGTGTTTCTGGCCCATGTGCAAAGCGATCGATGGAGGGAGGTTGTGCTGCCTTCAGGTGGGAGATGGTGCAGGGCAGATGTGCCACTCTCCTATGTCCTTGCCAAAGAGGTAATAAATGTTTTATGGTTCAGGAGAATATATCCAGATGCTTGAGATAGCTCCCTTGGTGTTGGCAAAAAGGATGCCTCTTCACTGCTTGTCTGAATGTGCTGTGGGAGAGGAGTGAGACACCAATGCTTCAGGTGGGGGTGACCATGCCAGAGGTGATGGGATTCATTCTTCCCAAATCTGGAGAGGGGTTAAATAAGAAACAAAACGAATTTACCTCCTTCCACAAGTCAGTTCATCTGAGCTGGGAGGATTATAAAATCCTTTAGAAACGGAAGTAGATGGAGTCAAATGTGATTTCTTAATTTAACGTATAGATTTATAACCAACAGAGTAGAGCAAAATAATGGCCTAAAAAGCAGAAGCTAAATGACACTGTTAAATGCCTCCATTATTTGCTACCTTTGAGTGAGCATCCGAATGATTTGACTTTGTTATGAAAAATAATGTCAATGGGAAATTAATTTCCAAGTCATGTGCATGAATATTGATGAAAAACATAAATTCAATTCAATACTTGTGATTATTACTGCTGTAATTGGGGCCATTAGGAGCTGAAGCTCATCTCTGTCGTTTTCAGTAGCTGATAATAAGCAACCAACTGAAAGTGAAGCATGAATGTGTGAGTGATGCCTGAAATCCACTTCTGTGATGGCCAAGCAGTGCTCTGCCCCAGCACCCTGTCCTTGGGGTGCAGATGAGAGGTGGCTATGGGCTGGCAGCCTGGCTGTTTGCTCTCACATCTAGTCTGGGGCTTCCCAGATAGGGAAGATGCACATCCTTCAGCTTTGGGATAGCATGAGGGATGGATCTCTGTGCACATACACATGTGCGTACAGCAATACTCTCTGAGGCTTGTTGCCACAGTGTGGAAAGAGGTGGAATGGCCAAGCTGTGTTAGTGGAGAGATGTGTTTGAGAGCTTCATGATGTGGTGGTAGCCTGGTAGAGGCTGGCAGTCAAAAGCTTGCTGGGGTTTCCATCAGGGGAAATGTAAGGGAATGTCAGATTTTCCTGGGCACATATTGGAGTAGCACTGAAGGGTTCCCCTCATTGAGACATCCTTGGAAGACCTCCTGAGTAAGTTGAGAGCTAATGTGCTCAGAGATGCTCAACAGTGAGAGAAGCTGCTGCTTTTTCAACCTCTGTCAAAGGCTGGGGAGTTAGTATTTTTAATTAACAAGGAGAGGTTATGGTGCAGGGACTGATTTTATCATGGAACCTGTCTTTTCTTGCTGCTCATTGGTTTCTGGGGCTATATAAAATAATGTTCAGCAAAGTGCTTTGAAGAGAGTTTATGAAATACAGATTACGGTGGTTTTGTGTGGCATGACAAGGAAATACATTTTGTTGTGCTTATGTTTATGCCTGTATATGGCTGGAGCATCCCTGAAAATACATATTTTCATATGTTTATGTTATTTTGGTGCTTTAAAGAGCTCCTGCAGCACATGGATTCTTTTTGCTGTTCCAGGGAAGGATCAGGAGGATGAGGGGGCAGAGCTTGTGCTCTGTGTTGAGCTTGAGGGCAGGGGGTCTTGGGCATCCCTCTCAGCTCCCTTTAGTGCTTCTGAACTGTGTTGGCAAATCGAACCCAGATTGATTATTTTTGCCCTGGAGGAGCTGGGAATTTCCTCCTGTGGCTCAAAATGGGGGGATAAAACTTAGTTGACTCCCAGTTCACAGCCTTCTTTCTGGTCTGTGTCCCTCCCAGGTTTGGCTTCCTGGCGTGTGTGGGCACCTCTGTAATTGTACATGGCAGCAGCATTTCTCTTTCATGGCAGGGATGGTTTTTTACCCTATTAGTTGTATTTTGCCTTTACAAAATCACCACCAGCATATCTAATTTCTCTGTTTTAAAAGATTCTCTGGAAAGAATGGAGGCGCTATCCCAGCTCTGTTCTCCTGCAAGTGACAATTGTGATCTCATGTCCTTCTCTTAAATGCTTCTCTAGTTTTCTCTTTTGTATTTAGAATCTGGCATAATTATTAGGTGCATCAAAAGTACATGCTTAAAATCCATGCTGCAAAGCTAAAACAGAGAGATTAATGGCTTAACATAATAATGGGTTATTAAAGATCTATGGTTATGTTCAAGTTCACGTTGGGACTTCGACTTGTTCTGCAGGTCAGGGAGCTCTCCTGCTCCGAGTACTGTTTAGGTTGGGTACCTGTGGCAGTGCAGTACCCCCACATTGATGTAGAATGCTCTTACTTTCGGTATAGGACCTTGAGACAATCTTTAACCAGGTTTGTTTGCTGGGGAGAGATGACCTATCAGGGCAGCTCAGAGCTGTAAAAGCTGAGCCAGGCCATGCCATGGCTGGGAGGTTTGTCACTGGACCCTGACTTTCCCTGGTTTCCCAGATTTTGTGGCAGAGCAGGCTGGGAGGAAGCATGTTGCATGGACCTTTTGCCATGTGTCAGCCAGGTCTTGAACAAGGAGATGTTTTGTGTAACAGAGGGCCAGAAGGAATTTCTTTTTGTAAGACACAAATAAAATGCTTGGAATTATGGGATAAATCTAAAGGATCAACATGATTTCTTCTAAATTTGCTTTTAAGATTTTATTTATCTGAAAGAATTGATTTCCACAGCAATATCCAAAGCTGAGAGGAGTTACTTCAATAGTTTGGTGGTACAAAATTAACCTCGCTTGAATAAAACTTGGAGCCCTGATTTGCATCTGGGCTGGCTTCACCCCCATTGAATCCTCTTGCAAGATCAGGCTCCAGGTGTTCTTCCTCCTTACAAAAACAAAGAGCTAAATTAGCTTTCAGGAAACGTTTAATGGGTGTGAAACATGGAATAGCAATGTTGCAGTGTACAGCTTTATTAGCTGAGCTGTTGGAATTGTTTTCTGAGCTATGTTGATCCGTAGTGCCAATTGTGAAATGGAACAGAAATTATTTATTAGTCCTTGGGAGCCTTAAGACAGAATAATACTTATTCAGCTGCAAACACAGTCAATCTTATTGTTACAGATGCTGCCACATTTAAGGAAGGAGCAAATAAGCTGGCTTTGTAATTGGTAGCAAACAGTTTTAGGAGTCTTCTGGCAGGGGCAGGCATGGAAGGGTGGACATCACATCCCAAGGTTGTTCCAAATAAAGCCCTAAAGATGAGCTAGGACAGAGCTTTGCGTTTCAAAAAGATAGATGCACCATCGCTAGCGGCAGTGGTTAATCCTTCCAGGTGTCCAGCAGAGCTACCTCAGCTCCCAGTGGGACCATCTCTTTCCATCTTGGGAATCCCCCCACATGCCTATTAAAAATACTATCAATGAAAACCTTGTTTAGATGTGTTTTACTCAGTGATGTGTTTTCCTTTGAGGGGTAGGGTTTTATGAGGAAAATTTCAAACTGGGATGTTGGTGCCTTGAATTAAGCTGGAAAATGAGATGGTAGTTTTTCTTTTAAAACCTGAGCAAAACAACCAGTTTTGGGTTTCTGCAGTGCAGTGCAATGAATAGATGTCAACCATGTCAAGCTCTTAAACTTAGTGAGGACATTGATGTTTTCATTTTACCAGGTCATAGAAAGAAATCAGAAAATGACATTCCTTACACTAGAATCACAGACTGGTTTGGGGTGGAAAGGACCTTAAGATCATCCAGTTCCAACCCCCTGCCAACTGGGCTAACCAGACCAAATGTAGTCAGACAGACTTGTGCAGTGCCTGTTCACTTTGGTCCATGCTAGATGAAACACAAAACCTGAAAATGATCTGATAAATGATAAAGGCTTCATCCTTTCCATGCCTTGCAATGAAACCAGCTCCTCCTCCCCTTCCTGCTGGGGAGAATTATGGTTCAGGAGGACAAGTTTTCTGCTCCCATTAGGTTTGGGTTGGAAAGGACCTTAAGATCGTCCAGTTCCAACCCCTTGCTATGGGCAGGGATGCCTTCCACTAGAGCTGGTTGCTCCAAGCCTCATCCAACCTGGCCTTGAACACTGCCAGGGGTGGAGCATTTGCCACTTCTCTGAGCACCCTGTGCTAGCCCCTCACCACCCTCACAGTAAAGAACTGCTTCCTTATATCTAACTTGAACTTCCCCTGTTTCAGTTTAAACCCATTCCCCCTTGTCCGAATGCTACAGTCCCTGATGAAGAGATGAGAATTGTTCCCCATTTCTGGTGCTGATGTAGTAAGTAAACAGTCAATAATGGTACTCAAAAAGCTCATTGCTTTTGATATTTAGCAAAGGCCCTGCATCATTCAAAAGAGCATATTTTGGCCAATTTTAGTGATTATGCCTCCAGTCATGGAGAGTTTTGTTTGTATTGATCTCATCCAAGAATGGGAATGGCTCCCGAAATGCTATTCTGGTCTAGCTCATGTTTTGCATAATACAATGCCTATTAAAAAAGCTTGGATATAATTCAGGTTAATTTGGTCACAGATAAGAGCAACCCATAAACTGAAGAGTAAAAGGGAAAAGAGAAAAAGTAAAAAACAAAAGTAAGAAAGCCTAACCCCACACTTGACCATTTCAATAGCATTGCTGCCCTGGCAGGCTGAGAGCAGTGTGACAAACTGCTGTTGTAAAATGCTGCTTCTGTGATTCTTTCTGCACTGATTTTTGTCATTGCTTAATGCACAGCAAGCTCATAAACTGAGCTGAGCAGCAGCTTGGAACTGGACATCAGAATTGAGAACAGAGGAGAATACTAAAGGGAATCTTCTGAAAATGAACTGTATTAGGATGGGGTTTCCTAACTCACCTGACATCTCCAGTATAGTCTGGTGACTTGTGGAAAGATGGGGATATGGATCTGGAAAGAGGGCCATGAAGATGATCCAAAAGCTGGGGCTTCTCCGCTCTGGAGCCAGGCTGAGAGAGCTAGGCTGGTTCAGCCTGGACAAGAGAAGGCTCCTTAAGGGGGGACCGTAGAGCAGCTCCAGTGCCTAAAGGGGATACAAGAAACTGGGAGAGGGGCTTTGGACAAGGGCCTGTAGGGACAGAATAAGCGGAATGGCTTTAACCTGCCAGAGGGGAGGTTGAGAGATGAGCTCTTAGGCAGAAGTTCTTCCCTGTGAGGGTGCTGAGGCACTGGCACAGGGTGCCCAGAGAAGCTGTGG
>WYDI02009910.1:366-13057 GCA_009867235.2 Psittacus erithacus
CGTTTGGTGGCATGGTTTAGTGTGAGGTGTCCCTGCCCATGGCAGGGGCGTTGGAGCTAGATGATCTTAAGGTCCTTTCCAACCTGAACTATTCTATGATCTATGATCTAAACTCAGATGCTGGTGTCTAATTTATAATCATACCTGATTTTGTGAAGCTTGAATGATTTCACCTTGGGTATGATGGCATTTAACTGGGATTTTTACTTTCTCTTTGGGTTTACTTTTTATTCTTACAAACTCCTTACTGAAAGTAATTTTGGAGCTAACTCTCAGTCTCCATTCTGAAATTTTAGCCTTCCTGGTTAACATACTTCTCATATGACCTGCAAGTTAAAAGTTTTTCACCTTCATGAAAAAAATCCTTAGGATAATCAGGAACTTTCCTTTAACATGGCAGACTCCATAGGCTGCATTTCTATTATTAATTTTCTGGATCCATTCTGTGGGTTATCTGTTCGTTTACTAAAATGAGTTATTTTTATGCTTCCCATTCTGTAAGTCGGCAAAATTTATTTTGAGTGAAATGGTTGTTAGGCACCTATGGAACAACCCCACTTGTATTTTACTGCTTTTACTTCTTAACTCTCTTTAGCTTTAGCAGTGTCTTGATTGATTTTATGACCTGTAGTCATATAGTATAAAATTGGTGAACTGAATTTAGTCTTTGACCTTGTGCTCTTTCAGTACATTGTAGAACTGCTTACTGCATGAAAACCAATAAGACTTGCTTGTTTCCTTGTTTAATAACTTCAGCTATAAAAAATCTGAGTAAATAATTTCTCAGTAATTTTTTTTCCAGGCAAATTTTTCACTTGTTTCTACTCAAGAAAAACAAAGCAAAGCAAAGCAGAACAACACAAAGAAAAAAAAACAAAAGAAACAAAGACTAAAAAAAACCAGACCACCCTCAAACAAAAACAATAACAAAAACAAAGGAAAGAGATCTCAAATTCCCAGGACATTCCCAAATGGATAAAATAAATGCTTCCTAGTGAATTTTTTTTAAATAACTTCATGTCAAAAGTGAAATTTTTCACAACTGCTGTAACTCATAGTAGGAACTATAATAATTCTGGACATCTCACTCAAGATAAAAACATGCTTATTGGCATATATCTGGATATTTATTTTGTGTTCTATTATTTATGCGAACTTATTTTGGAAGTACCACAGTTTTTAATTACCACTTTTTCTCTCTCACTAAAACAACAGAATTTATAGAAGTAGCCACCTTCAAAGACACACACAGAGGGAACAACTAGATATCAGTTTCCCCCATACTACAGCTTGTTTAGGATACTTGAATTCAGCCCTACTGATCCTTCCTGTTTAGCAAACAGGTTGTTTTTTTTTCAATTCTAACTGTAAGAAATTGTAATTTTGTACACATCTACAGGCACAGGCGCACACATATACAAATACAAAAATCCATGTTTCAGATGAGCAGTTCCTCATGATACTTTTTGGCAACTACATGAAATTAATTAATGTTTTTCCTGAGCTTTGCTTCACGCTCTGTCATGGATTCAGCAGTAGCAGTCATTTTGCTCATTCTTAGTAGCTGGTGCAGTGCTGTGGTTTTGACTTTTGGTCTGGGAACAGCACTGATAGCATCGATGTTTTTAGCTACTGCTTAGAGTGTTTCGACTGATCAAGGACTTTCTGAGTCTCATGCTCTGCCCTGGGAGGAGGGGAAGCTGGGAGAAAGTAGAGACAGGACACCTGATCCAAACTAGCCAAAGAGATATTCCATACCACAGCACATCATGCCCAGGATGTAATAGGCAGTTACCTGCAAGGGCTGGATATTCTGCTGGGGTGGGGCTGGGTATCGGTTGGTGGTGAGCTGTTGTATTCTCTTCTCTTGCTATTTCCTTTATCATTATTATTATTGGTGGTAGCAGTAGTAATTTGTGTTATACCTTAGTTACTGGCCTGTTCTTATCTCAACCTGTGGGAGCTGTATTCTTCTTTATTCTCCTCTCCATCCCTCTGGGAGCTGAGGGAGGAAGGGGGGGAGTGAGAGAGCGGGCTGCATGGCAGAGCTTAAATCACGACGCACTCGAACTCTTCGTTTTTTCCTTCTTAATAAGGTGCATGACTTTTACCTTGTTGTAAAATGAAAGACCCTGGATGAAACCACATGACAAGCTGTAGTCCTTTTTTGATAACCTTGTATGAAGCCAGAAACACAGCTGTTTATTAAACTGTTTTGGGCTTTTTAATGGTTTTTGCACTCTGAGTTTCTGAGTCAAATAGAAGTTCTAAGATAATTTTGTAAACTTGGGGGGCCATCCAGACTGCCTAACTCTCAGTAAATGGGGCAAATTTAGAAGCGAATTGCTCCGAGGACAATCCAAAAGCATGTATCCTAGTATTCTATATTTAAAAGACTTGGGTAACAGCAAGAAGTCTGCATCCAAAAGCCAGCACACCTCTAGAACTTAAGCATCTGCATTAGGCAAAAGAAGGAAACAAACGAACAAATAAATCTTCATAAGAAGTGTCTCTTAAATGGATGGACAGCTTAAAACGAGCCAACAAACAAAACAAAACTAACAAAACCCTTGATTGTTTTTTCTTTCAAAAAGAAAGTAAGCTGAATACCAGACCTTTATCCCACAAAATTCAGCATTTCTTAACAATCAGGTCCTCTTTCTCATTGAAATTGAAGAACACAGGGGTTTTTTTTTAATGTTAGAATGTGAAGAAAGAAATGTTTGTTTTCATACACATTCTTTTCATATACATTCTTCAACAAGTACTCATTTTCATTTTTGATGCCAACTGAAAATACTTGAGTATATCTTATGTTATAAAATCTCATAATCAAAACTTGCATTATTGTACTTTCTGAACAGTTGAGGAAAGTTAAAAAGGCAGGAAACCTTATCTAACTCAGTGACTGGAGAAGTATATCATAGTGAGAACAAATGGTGGTATATATATTCACTTTTCCCTTATACTTAAAAGCGCTGAGAGTCAGTCACATTTCCTGTAGGCATGAAATGCTGAACCTCAAACAACCAGGCCTCTGCAGAATTGGTGAGCTCTCTATCAGGATAAATATCTCAGTTAACGGTCAGTTCAGCTGTTTCTATGGTTACAGATTAATTCAATGGTTAGAAAGGCAACCTTCAGTATACGTTTTGCTTGAACCAAGAACATGAGTCAAAGTTATTATCATGAGGGACAGCTACATTTGTAAGGATGGATTGACTATCATGTAACAGGTTTTAAAAAACTATAGTTTCTTAAGTGATGCTAACAAGCAGCTTTCTCATTGGAAAAAAAAAATCCAAACCAAAAAACAAACCCCAAGCCAAACATAAATAATTTTTCAAATAATGTAACTTTTTAGAAAAAAAAATCCTGTAGAAGTAAACACCCCAACCCCTGCAGTTCAGGGAATAATTTTTAAACTAATTCTTAAAGCCTGAAGAAAACAATTAAAGATAATGACAGGATTGTGGCTTCTGCATGATGCATAACTATATAATGTGCGTTATTTGGTTAAATCTCAAATGGATTAGAATTTCAGTAGGATTCTTGATTAAAGTGTATTTCTGGGTAAGATCAAGATAATTTTAAACTTTGCTTTATGCATGACATTAAAGAAATCAAAGGTCTAAGTCCTTACAAATATGTTTACTGAAACGTGACTCGAAACACAGAGGTTTATACCATTCCTCCCAAAAAATTTAAATTAAAACCTCACATAATTTATAGGAATGTAGAGCTGACTATCAGGACTCTGCTACAGAAATGCTAAAAATATATTACTTTTTAATAGGTAGTAAAAAGCAAACATAAATTATCAGAGTATTAATTTTTTTTTTCCCTCACCTAAACAGCCTCTAGACAAGAACCATATATTGTTTACCAGTACTAAACATGACAAGGCATCTGCTAATATGATCTGCTGCAGGAATAGTGTTCATGCATTTCTGGATATGCTTTAGTAAGAATATGTATGTAACTGTGAGAGTCTGTTCTGAAATCAGCAACGCATGACATTAAGAACAGAGTTACTCCCTCAACACATAATAAAAGGGGATAAAGTGATTGCCGTGGTGGCTACCCAACTCCTATGAGCACTACAGACCCTAGGGGACATCCACCACTGAAGACAATGACTATGGACCCTCAGGACGCTGCTGGATCCACAATGGTGACTATCTTTCTGCACTCCAAATTCTTGCTTAATTTCTGCCCTTTTTTTCTGACCTCTCCTATCACTATCTTATTTATAATAATCATCTTCTTATCTTTTCATAATAAAGAAACTGACTGATTGCAATATTTGACTTCACTTGCATCTTGATTTCACTCTGGTGATCGCAAACAAGATATGTCTGACATTGAGTTTTATCCAGTCGGACTTTGACAATAACGCATTCTTATTTCAGCCTAGAGAGAAAAATCTTCACGTAGAGAGTGTTTTTAATGATTAACAGTTCTGTCAAGTGTTGATGTTACATCTGTTTGGTGGCAGATATTGATATGCTACCTGTAGAGTCTGAGAAAATACTGAAAAGAAATCATTCAGAAAAGAGCAGGAATAACAGACAAAATGGATTCGGAGCAAATATACCTACATATAAAAGGCACTGAATCAAATAGAGATAATGTCAACTTTTAATGTCATTTTGTTAAATGTGTAATTAAACTAATCTGTTTAAAAGTAAGATTATGTGGAAAATATCTATACAAAGGGTCCTGTAGAGTCCAGAGCTCTAGACCACAGGAAACAACCTAGGAAAATTGGGTCCTCTGCTTCTTGGTAACTGATGCAAAAAGTCTGGATTAGTACAACAGAAACTTCTCTAATTCACCCAGTTGTAAGTTAAAGAAGAAGCAGAGAGACTATAAACCAGAGAATTACTGGCTATGCTTTCTTTTTTTTTTAAAAAAAAAAAGCATGCATAAAAATTTTGATTAAGATATCACAATATTTTATATCTAAAGTGAACTATTTCATTAGAAGGACATGTATAAACATTCATATATGTTTTTTCAATGTACACTGTATCCAGGTTTAATACAAAATGTGATACATGATAAAGATGTGATACTTTCTGCAGCCTTATAAAAGGCGTGTGTCATGAGTTGAATTTGGCTTCATATTGTTAAAGGTAGTTGAAAAGAAATATAGAATGGTGAAAAGGCACTTATGAGTTACAATATGATTGTAAGAGCACACTAACGTTGTCCTTTGGAGACAAAGAAGGATTTTGTAAGTGTGAAATAAATAAGTTGTCTCTTATCTCATAGAAGTGACACTGATTAATATTTATCATAAAGAAAGAGGATGATGCGCTCCATCTTTCTCACTTAGTTTCCTAAGGAAAATGTATGCGTCTTCATGAGCTTTCTTAGAGAGTAGGATCCAGTCTGCCCAAACCTTACTATACTTATATGCCTAACACTCTCCACATCCCAGATGATTAATCCAGACTGCTGATTTTCCAGGTTTTCTAGGCTGATTTAGTACAAGAAGTGATACAAGACAGAAATACAATACATTGCATGACTGCATCAAAGTGCATACCATGAACTGGATTGATTATAGAATTGTGTTGGACAGACAAAAGTAGGGGGAAGAGGATACTGGAAAAAAGAGAGACATGTGAAATGAGAAAGAACTTAGCAGCTATGGCATGATTGCTAAACTGCAATCCTGAAATGGTTTAGAAAAGGAATTGCATTCCTGCCCGTACAGCTGCTCACCCTAAAGAAGGAGGGGTGAGAAGCAGCAGCATAGCCAAAGTAGTCTCTTGAAATGTCCTTTAAATTGTAGCACAGCTGGAAACAGAGGAGCTAACATTTTGTGCATTCTTAATGGAAGAGAGACACTCATCTTAAGCAAGGTTGAATAAACTCCCTTCAAGCCTTCTGTGGCACTTACTCGTCTCTATGGGGAAGAAAGAATACACGTGTAGCCAGATGACTAAATTTCAATACAGCAAAAACTGAATTGCATATGGGTGTTAGGCAATCAGGATTCTGTCATTTACTTATTTCAGCATAAAACTTATATGGATTTATTTTTGTGATAACATCATTTTTCCCCCCTTTTTTTTTTTTTTTAATCTAAACACGTACTGCAGCACACATAGGGACAGTAACACATACTTCTGTAAGTATTAAAAAATTAAAAAGATCATGGCTGGTGAGTCTAACCAGTTCAAAGTAATCCCTTGGTGAGAAGTTATTGTGGCAAGAACTGGATTTCCTAAATCCAAAAATGAAACTCTAACACTGTAGATGGGCCATTGCCCAAGTCTTTAAAAATCATAGAGAAATCTGGTTTTGTCTTACAAAGATGATTGGCCATTTATTCTGCTCTAATCCGTATAGATCTCTGACTAGAACAATAACATAATGAACAAGTTTTCACATGCAGAGACCCCAGTGAGCAGAACTAGTGTGGCAGGAGGAAATAATAATATTAATTGCTCCAGTGACTATTGGTAGTTTGGTGGGGAATAAAGCCCATGAAAAATGTGCTTTCATTGAGAGTGATTTGCAAAATGCAGTTAGGCAATTAGAAGAAATCTGTAATTGAAGGCACTTAGATTTAGAAGAAAAATTAAGTGCAAAAAAAAAGGAAGGAAAAGACCCAAAAATCCCTTCTCTGTTTTCATTTGTAAGTAGCTAAAATACACTTAGACACATGCACATAATATCAGGGTTTTTTTTTTAACTACACAAGTTCCATTAGCATTAAACCCAATGATTGTTAAGGTGAATGAGCTGCATGAAAGAGCAGCATGTAAAATTCATTATTTTTACAAACAAAATTTTGCCTTGCTGAATAATTAATCACAAAGAATAATAATGGTGTAAGCTCATACTAGTTTTTCATGAAATAACTACTCACCTGAAAAGCTTCCACTTACTCTGACGACTGCGGTGATTACTATGATTTCAAGAACTTGATTTTTTTTTCCTGATAACATTGTTATTATTATTTCAGATATTATAAAATATTTCTTATCTTCTGTTTGTCAGGAAGATTGTTGGTGAAAAACTGTCTCTTATTGCCAGCGAAGTTAAGTTTTGGAAAAAGATTTTTTCAGACAGATATGAATATCAAATGATATTTGAGTAAACTTTAAATTAACAGGTAAAGTAATTTCATTACAGGGTTAATGTTAACATCTTTTGTGCTCTAATTTTTCTATTTCCATCCCCAAAATAAAGATCATTATTTGGAAGAAAATATTAATAAGTCAAGAAAATATATTTCCATTTATGCATTTAAAAATAATTGTATTAACATATTCTGTCTCTCTTTTAGCCTGAATATATACAGCTGAAGGGCATAGCTTTGTATTCTCCATATAGCATTTGGAATAGCTAGGCTACCAAATACTGGTACATTCATGTTGCAGTGATACTGAATCTGCCCTTACCAGAGCACTGACAAATGAACCACTTCCAAACCATATGACACCTACGTTCTTGTCACAGGTTTAAGATATATTTTCTTGCAAGTCATTTTTCCAAAATGAGTGCAATATGGTTGTGAGCAAGTGTTACAATATGAGCTGAAGAGGGATTACACTATATAACACTCAAGTTTCAATCCCTCCTTCCTCTTTACTTGTAGAGATTTCAGGATATTATTCAGTGAAGTCCAGAGAAAGACTTGCATTGACTTAATAGGAGCACAGGATATGACACTGAATCTAAGGGAAGTATGAC
The DNA here is from genome assembly GCA_009867235.2 of Psittacus erithacus. Taxonomy (NCBI): domain Eukaryota; kingdom Metazoa; phylum Chordata; class Aves; order Psittaciformes; family Psittacidae; genus Psittacus; species Psittacus erithacus. The sequence continues at coordinate 8,080 of WYDI02009910.1, forward strand.
AACATTTTTGCCTCTGCTTTTAAGAGAAAACCAAAAACACCAAACCAACCAAGCGAACAGCAAAAAAAACAAAACACACAGAGCCAAAAAATCCACCCCCCCCCAAAAATAAAAACGCCAAAAAACCACCCCGCTCCAAAAAAAAAACCCACAATTAAAAAACCCTAAACAAACAAAGAGAACCCTAGGAAACCCCCACAAAGCTCCAAGCCCACCAACATCTGCTATCATGTCACTATTTAAGTTGAGGCAGTGGAGATGGCTAAATTTAGTCTGACCATCTGTGGCAGATTTTACCTTCTTTGTTTAGTGATAGCATGACAGTCACACAGAATCTTCAGCCACACAGACTCTCCTGAAGTTCTTAGAACATTTCTTTCTAAACACAAAGTCTTGATCTACCCTGTAGCTTGAGCCACTCATATTCCTCTATAGTTCAATAGAACAGAAGAGTAAGTAGTGAGATGTCTAGATTCAGTAATTTTACAGAAGAAATCTAATTCATTCCCTTTGCATGGTGAAACCTCATTAATCCTTGCAGAATAATTTATTCCTGGTTTTCTCCTTCCAGATAAAGAGTATGAAGAAGAATGAACATAATTTTGGAATTAATTTTGAGCTTTCTGCTCTTTGTGATTGGATAGGATCCCTGTACATTGCAGAAACCAATGTTTATTTCATGTAAAATGTCATTTATGGGTAAGTAGCAACCACTTCATCAGACTAAAGGCAAATATTTCTTATCATCATATTTCATACACTACTGAATCTCAAAGTTTACTTTATGGAAGTTCAGTGTTTACTTTACTGAGACCTACATTCAGTGTGTGAAGCCCAGTGATAATTAGCGAAAGAACAGTAACAGGATACTCTGCGAAACTGAATTGATTCAGAATATATCTGGCATCAGAGCCTTAGAAGCTTGAATAACTTTCATGAGAGTGCTCTAGGACTAAGGCTCCAAATAAAATTCCAGAGTCTCATTGTTTTGTTAGGGCTTTGATGGAGTGCTTCATACAATGTGCCGCACCTTGCAGACACTCTGGCAATAACATCAAGTTAAGGCTATCACCCATCTTTGTGCTATCACAGTAAGAGCTGTTGGAACCTATCATTCTATTAATTTCTTACAGGAACTCCTGAAGTTTGTTTAGTTTATCTTGGCTTTGTTTATTATTGACTCTCACTCTTATCTGAGCTTATGGGTAATGAATTTATTAGTTATACATTAATTTTACATTCTCTTTCTGAAGAGATAAGCATGACAGTGAATACAATTTGACAGTGAACAGCTAGCCAATCCATAAACCGGATAAGTCTATTTTATAGATTGCTCGCATAGGCCAGAAATACCGATGAGCCCTCTTGTACCCTTGTAATTGACTCTTTCTGAATTGTGCCATCTGCTCTTTCTTAGGTGAATGATTGATTAGCTGAGCAACATATGATTAGTGGTTGCCTTGCTACTGTAGTGTATAAGGTGTTCTGGAGTGTGCTCTTGACAGCCTCCATCTGTGTGCCTGACAAATCAAACAGGGTGACATTCTCCTCTATGCCCTCCATGTTACCTTTGGAGTTTCCGTCAGGCTATTGACCTCTTTCATCTATGGGCCTGCAGATGAGCAAATCTAGGCAAGAGGGTTTTTATTTCTGTCTGATTTCATATTACTATTGTGTCCTTCCTTACTCACTCTACATCCCTCTCTCCTCTCCCTCCTTCTCCCTTTCCTTCCCTTTTTCCTTTTTGCTCTCCCTCATTTTTCTCTCTCTCCCTCCTTTCTCCTGCCTTCTTTCCCTCTCTGCAGACAAATACATATTCCTTTAACCTTGTTTGCTAACATTCTGAGCTCTGGTCTTACTATTATTATCATCTGAATTTTATTTTAATCTTGTTGTTACTCAGAAGCAGATATGCCAACAGGGAAAATTTCACTTGATGAATGAACTTTGAAGAAAAATTGAAATTGTAATAGGAGATATAAGGAAACTCTGATGATAACTTCAGAATCACAGAATGATTGAGGAAGCACTTCCAGAAAAAGGGATCTTTGGGCTTCATCTCGTCCAACCTTCCTGCTCTAACAGACACGTATATACAGTTGCCCAGGACCATGTCCAGGTGCTTTTGAGTATCTCTGCAACCTCCCTGGGCAACCAGCGCTAGTGCTCACTCTTACAATAAAGCAACATTTCCTGGTATACAGAGGGAACTTTCTGTATTTCAGTTTGTGCCCATTGTCTCTTGTCCTGTCACTGGGCACCACTGAAAAAAGCCTGGCTCCATCTTCACACTCTCCATTTCAGATATTTACAAACATTCATGAGATCCCCGAGCTGTGTTTTCTCTAGCCTGAACGGTCCCAGCTCTCTTAGCTTTTCCTGATATGACAGATGCCCTTAATCATCTTTGTGGCCCTTCACTGCAATCTCTCTATGTCCATGACTCTCTTTCTTATACTGAAGAACTCAGAACTGGACAGTGTACTCTTGTTGTGGCCTCATCAGTGCTGAATAAAGAATCCTAGGATGTATCATGCCCTCATAAACAATCCTAGAACTACGGTGTGAAAACATGTAAACACTGTTCTTACTGTTGTCTTCTTTCTCTTTAAGGAAACCAGAGTTATAGTCATGATCGCAAAATATGGATTCTCATGTTGGCTAAACAAGGTATGATAAAATGCTTAACAGATATAAACAAAAAAGTGAAATTTATAAGAGATTAGATTTGTTGATGATTCACAAAAAAATGTTTTTCATTAAAGCTTTGTTATATAGTTATTAAGCATGTGAAAACTAATACCATCACCATTCACTCTTAAAATTTGCAATTACCAGTAATTAAAATTTCACAGTATCACCCCAGTTAGAATTTTTGTTAAAAGCTTATGTAGTTTCTGTAAATATTCTATTAATTTAATATAATATTTTCTTATAAAATACTTTTATGATATTCTGTAAGAAAAAAAAATGTTTAAAAACTTCATATTTTCTTCTATAACTGCACTTCAATTTTAAATATAGTTTGAGAAAAACTAAGAATGTTTCAAAGGCATTGAAATATAAGCTCCCTCCACTTCCTTTTCTCTTTCTCTTATTACTTTTTTTTCTGTGTGATCAAAAACCTGCACTTAATGTAAAGCTTGTGGACTGGTCAAAGCTGAAACATGTCTATTAGTGGGAGAAGACTAGAGTCTGTTTGATTAGGTGTACTTATTTGGGACAGAAGGGGAATTATATTACTGGGTCAGATAGTTCCCAAATGTTGACTACAGCTATAAAGAATTATATTTTTTATGTTTCCAATGGACCAATTAAAATATAGTCAGTAAAAAGCTATGAGCTAGGAAAAGAAACTCTAAAAGTAGCATCTTGTTAGTGCACATATCTGCTTCCTGTGTAGCTGTATCAAGTTGTGCTCTATTCTGCCTTAAGCATCATCAACAAAATTGTCAGTTAACACTGATTTTAAAATTTGTATTACTGAGGGGTAAAAATGTATCAAAGAATATTCAATTGCAAGACAGCCTGCAGTCCTATGCTGAAAACAAAAGGGATGGGAAGAAAACAAAAAATACTTTTGAAGTCTGGAAACCACTGTTGGAAAATGTCTTTAAAATAGAATAAAGCTTTTGTTATTGTGACTTTTTTAAAGATCTTCTCTGTCTTATAGCCTACAATTTTCTTTCTGCAAACCAGGCTGATTAACATAATGAGTTGGGGAAACAGTGTCCTCTCTGCCTTGCTCCCTTAGCCATGTTTCTTTTCTTAGCACAGTGATATACCATGAACCACTAATACAGCTCAAAACAAAGTGGTATAGCATTATGTTTGCATATTAATTTCCCAAAAGTCATCTGCTAGTTCATGTACTTTCTTTTGCAACTATTTTAACATGTCTGCTAAAGGTAGGCAGGTTATATTCTCTCACAGGCAATTTCATGGGTAATTGTCAGAAGGTGGGAAACAAACTTAGCTCATGGAGGACAAGTATTTATGTCACTTGTTCATGGTCCTTCAGCTTTACTTAATCAGGCTGTCAAGGCAACATCTGAAGTGCTGGATCCAGTTCTGAACTCACCAGTACAAAAGAGACATGGACATACTGAAATAAATCCAGTTAAGGGCCATAAAGGTGGTGAGTGTGCTGGTCATCTCTTATATGAGAAAAAGCTGAGAAAGCTAAAAATGTTCAGTGTGGAGAACTGAAGATTAGGGCCACATGGATAAGATATCCGTGCATATAAATACATGATGGTGCCATTAAAGACAAGACAGCCAGGCTCTTCTCAGTGGTATTGGAGCAGGTTACCCTGAGAGGTTGTGAAGTCTTTGGTCTTGGAGATATTTGAAACAGGAATATGACCCTTTTCAACCTGCTGCAGCTGTCCCTGCTTAAACACAGAGGTTTGGCCAAGATGATCTCCAGACACACTGTTGTGGTTTAAGCCCACCTGGTAACTCAGAACCACTCGCTCACTCCCCCCCTGTCTTTCACTCCCGGAGGGATGGGGAGAAGAATTGAAAGAATGCTAGACGTAGAATTATAGAATCATAGAATAGTCAGGGTTGGAAAGGACTTTAGGATCATCTAGTTCCAAACCCCCTGCCATGGGCAGGGACACCTCACACTAAACAATGTGACCCAAGGCTCTGTCCAACCCAGCCTTGAACACCACCAGGGGTGGAGCATTCACAACTTCCTTGGGCAACCAGTTCCAGTGCCTCACCACCCTCACAATACAGAACTTTCTCCTTATATCGAATCTAAACTTCTCCTGTTTCACTACCCCCTGTCCTATCACTACAGTCCCTAATGAATAGTCCAGCCCCAGCATCCTTATAAGTCCCCTTCAGATACTGAAAGGCTGCTATGAGGTCTTCATGCAGCCTTCTCTTCTCCAGGCTGAGCAGCCCCAACTTTCTCAGCCTATCTTCATACAGGAGGTGCTCCAGTCCTCTGATCATCCTCGTGGCC
>WYDI02009911.1:0-39716 GCA_009867235.2 Psittacus erithacus
TCTCCTCCCCATCCCTCGGGGGGGGGGGAGGGGGGGGAGGGAAGGACACGCTGTGGGAGGAAAACGAGCAGGCTACATGCTTTTCTAATTTACGACTAAGCTTAAACCACAACACAAGAGTACAGGTAAGGGAGAGCCTCAGTCTGCAAACAATACCATATATCATAAGTAGTACTAACCAAAGCTCCACTATTCAAGGAACTACCTGTAAGTTATATGAGGAAAATACAATCCAAATAAGCCAGGGAGCTTGCTCATATTACAAAACCAGAACCTATGGTTAGCAAAGTAAAACCTCAGCTGTTCATATGCCATGAAATGAGACACTAGCACTGCAGAGCACATATATTTTGGTGCTCTCGAAGAAGAGAAATTCAAATTTCATTCTCATTTATTTACAGCTTATCAAAAACTAAGACTCATACATTAACATGTAACATTTGACTTCTCATTCTTAAACCGCCAGGCTTAATTTTTTGCTGAATTTGCAACATGGCAGCTGCTCCTGCATTTTGTGGTAACATCGAAGACACCATTTTGCATACTACATTCCATTACTTGCCTGAACAATATTTTGATTTCCGGTAATCACCCCTCAGGCATAATTAAAAATATAAATAAATTTATAATTACTAAATTTTAAATTTAATTTTTTTTTTTACAGTATGTTTTTTTAATGTAGAAATGCACTGCTAAACTTACTTTTTGCTTGCTTCATAAACATCCGTGATATTGGAGAAGAGGTGATGGTTCTCCGTTTTGGTCATTGTGAGGCTGAGCTCCCTGGAATTTTTAAACATCCCGATCAGAATCTCCAAGCTCAACAAATAAGAATGCTCAGAAGATATCACTTCAAATATTGCCTGCAAAATGGAGACAAGAAAGAAAAGGCTTGCTATGGACTAGGCTTTTCTCTTTTGTTTTCTTTTTTGTTTGTTTTATTAAAAAAAAATGTGGAGAGGGGCGCAAAGGAAAGTTACTTGATGTAAGATAGCGATTATAACACAAACATTCATTTCCATGATAGCTGCATCATTTACTCAGAAATGAGTGATTTAATATTAGGGGGGGAAATCCCACAAAAACACTTTTTAAAAAAGTCTATATTCAGACATTTCAATGCAACCGCAAACAGAGTTTGAAGAAAACAAAACCCCAAACTCAACAGCAACTGCAATCACTCCTCATTCTTAATCATGAAACATGGGGTTTGGTGGTGGGTGATTTGGTTTGGTTTTAAATTAAAAACCATGTATGTTTCTGTAGTCCAGTTGGAAGCTTCTCTCAGTCACACTACTGTTGACCAGCCAGTATTTGCTAAACAGAAGCTACTGAGTTATTTACCTGAAAACATCTTGGGTAACTGAACTCTGCCAGCATCTGCAGAGAAGCAAAATTTTCCTTCATAAAATTTGGGCTTTATTCATCCATCAGTAGTGACACTTGGTTATTTTTGAAGTATCAAGTTCAGAGCAGGCACTGGATAAGCCAAGCTGCCAGACCTATGCACAGCAGAGCTAGAAGCCTGGAAGCAGGGCAGACAGAAGGGGTGGCAGCCACCATCCTCTTCAGGGATTAGGGACCAGGCACCAGAGAGATACCTCCAGCAAATTTCCCCTCCTCCCACAAACAACCCTACCACTTAAAGAGTGGCCATGGTAACTTCCATCAGCTGGCTGACACAAAGCAAACTTTCACTGGACTTTGAAATCCACTTACTTGTTCCAATGGAAATGCTCATCTCATGTAAAAACCTATCCAGCTTTTAGACATCTTTCAACTCTTTAGGCTTTATGTGCTGTTGAACTAATAGAGTTCTTGTATGTACATACATGGAAAAAAAACTTCCCTAAGCCCTTCTGTCAAGAGCTCCACCAAGTCACATTTTCATCAGTAATACCTTCCAAGCATTACTAATATGGAATTATACCATCACCAGAGGTAGTAATGTAACTTTGTTTTTTATGTAACTAATGCTAATACTTGTATCTATAATTTCATTAGTTATTCGCAACTAACTTCTCTAAGCATTCTCAAACCAAAGGAGAAACATGTACTTTAACTGACACCGTGAAGACCTGAGTATTTAGAAAGGCTAATGCCCATGGCTCCATGAACAGAGAAAGTCTTGCAGCTGACAGTTTAGAGAAGGAGTTCACTCAGATGGTCTCACATACATGCAACAGAGAAATCCTGCTCTTCCCTGACCAGGTAAAGGCAAGGAAGACTATAGGCAGGTTGAACGTAGTCTTCGTGAGTATTTCCAACCACCAAAAGAGACAAACCATAATAGGAGAAAAATGCAAAATATTCTCCAAGGGACATTTGTTCAAAAGATTTCTTAAGAGCTCCAGCCTAGTGAATTCTGCTGATGTTCTGCTGGTAAGCTTTTGACCAAATACGATTTCTCTTGGGTATTCTGAATTTCATTGTTCCCAAGCTGTGCTTTCAAAATTTTTCCCCGCTTTTCTAAACAGTCTTCCCCAAAGAACTGAGATCTTAATAATCAAATAACAAGTTTTGGATTTCTTAGAACAAACCAAAAAAAACTTCGTTTTAGCTGAAGCCTTAAAGGTTTATGCAGTGCAAACATGACTGCACCCCACAGAAAACCTACAAGGCCATTACAGATACAAGCAAAGGAGGCCAAATGTATGTACCAGCAATCTTACTATCTACTTAAAAACCTGAAGGGATCTGGTGAAAGATATAGCAGCAGCTGGGTAACAGCTACCACATACTACATATTATTCACTAGAGTCAAAACCACTGCAAAAGGTTTGCAAAGGTGATGCTTTAAGCACTGTAAAACTGCCTGCCAAGTCCACCAGCCTCAAGAATTTATAGAGAACACGCATGTTAGCCGAACTCTGGCGACAAACCTACCCACTGTTCAGCAAACAATGCACAGAAAGGCGTCCCAAAAGGGTATTTCATCCTCTGTCTGGCAGTTATGTTTCCAGTCTTCTGTCTCACTGTACCTCTTTGCCGGCTGTGCTCACACAGAAAGGATTTACCTAAAAATTGCTGTAGAGTTCTATGTCTAATTTGTTTCCACCCTGACATTTTTCAACACAGGCAAATATACAAGCTCTCCTATTATTGTTTTGGAGGGGTTTTATTCATGCTTTTACTGAGGACCCTCATGGATATCTTCCCAGTTTGGCATAAGAAAGTCACCAAACACATTCAGAATGAAGTCAGACAAAGAAAGATTCTTTGCTTCTAAAGTGTGAGGAAGGGAGAGAGTATCATCTTGCCATGACCCAAATACATTTTGGAAAGGATTACGGAACAGTCTTGACTTTAGATATACAGTAACTACACCACCCCAGCCTCTGAATGTGGTTATTTACCATGTGCTTGCTAACACTGTTTATGAATGACATATGAAACCATTCTGTGGTTCATTTCCCTCATAGCAAGGTAATCAGAGGTTTGAATCCTGATGGACAGGAAACACTCTTGAGAGGCCAGATGGATACTGCAGTTTGTATACATACGACACAGTTAAAAGTTCCCAGCTTACAATAAAAGATAAAAAAAAAAAAAATTCAGTTCACATCAGTCTGCCTATTCTTTGGACAAAAGATGCACAGAGATCCATCCCGCTAATGTGTTCTGAAAGATGGTACGTGTATGAATGTATCACACTGACATTTAACCAAGCTAGTAAGTAAACATTTTTCTGCAGTGACAATATGTTATAATGGCAAAAATAATCTAATAGGCTCTAAAAAGCAATTTAAAGACTAGATAAAGAACAACTGATAAGCAATTTAAAGAAATACAGCTTAAGGAAAACTTGGTAGTACAACTACAACTTCAGAGTATTTATTTAGACACCCTCTGAAAGAATAGGCCTCCAATATTCAAATTAAAAAAAAAAAAACTATCAGGCTTGAAAACATTTTTGATAACATTACATTTAGATGACTTTACATTTAAAAGGCATCTAAAGAACTTGTTGCCTTTGAAGGGATGTAATATGACTCCAGGAAGCCCAGGCTAAATGCAGCTGAAGGATACGACTGAAATAAACACATCATGCCTCAAAGTCTCCCAGCAGGAGGAGACAAAAGCAGGACACATGGCCTGTACTGCTGCACTGCCTTTTCCCCAAGCAAAAGGAAATGTAGTAACACTATAGAAGAAACAAATGCTAAACCCCAAAATGAACAAACCATTGCCTAAATCCCATGAGTGCAACACAAGATGTTTCTGTATTTCAGGTATGAACACAGCAGCTGTAGGTCACACAACTAAATTAACATTTGAGGCTTGCTATACTATAAGCTTCACAGAAAATACCCATCACAGCTAAATTAACATTTGAGGCTTGCTACACTATAAGCTTCACAGAAAATACCCATCACATCCCCCTTGACTATATTCACTGAGGTATGTCCTGAAGCAAAATGAAGATGCTGGAACAAATTACCATAGCAGGAAATGCTAGCGTTTCTATTAAGAAAAAAACAACTTGGTTTTGTTTCCCCTATTAAGGACATACCTCAAGAACTGCAGGGACATAGTTGGCTAAGTCAGGCTATTCTTTTCAACACCTCTCATTCATTTTGATATAGCCCCTGCAAGTAAGGAAGGAGGGTAAAGCAGATCAAGTGGACAAAAGGAGTAAAGACAAAGAGTAAAGCTAAAGAGGACAAAAGGAACTAAGGGGAAAGAGCCAGAGAGAGATAAGATCACTACATCAGTAATTGCTGCTGTTGCCTGTACTGCTGCCAGCATGGGAGCACCTACTCCATTTCAGTGCGAAAGGAGAAAGGTTACACCAGATACACACTGCTTGCAAGTTCAGAACTGTTCATAGATGTTCAGAGGATTAGTTACAACTAAGGAGCATTGTAAAAAGCTGCTCTTTGTTCCTCACTGCTTTTAAAAATTTATGTGCCACCTCCTACCCTCTGTGAACATCAGGTTAATTGTACACCTTCCCTGGCACAGCACACAGCAGTGACTGCTGCTGCCCAGTAGCCATCAACCAGGCCACATCTGCTGGAGTGATCATACCTAGGAACCACTTCTCCAGCAAGACTCACAGGATGTTGGCAGGAGACCCATGGCAGGGACATCACACAACACACAGGTTTTGCTTATTTATTTTCCCTGGGGAGAGAAGATACTTCACTCTAGGTCAGGAAGCAGTGTGGCAAACCTGTCTCCTTATCAACAAATAAAGAGTATTAAAACAGGCATACAGGGCATCCCTAAACAATCAACCAAAACAAGTGTGTACTTCAGAAAGTACCTCCTGTCTTTTTCTTTCTTCCTGGCTGATCGCTTCTGATAATCCATTCTTCTTTACCTAAAAATATATATAAAAAAATTAAAATTCTTAACATCTTTTGTAGAAAAAAAGTGATTTAAAAAACACCCAACAGGACTACCAAAATATCATACTAACAATTCAGCTGAAGCATCTGTCCACTTCAGAAAGAGAGTAATAAACCAACAGAAATAAGAAACTGAGTCAAAAACATCTGTCATTTGACTTATCAAAAACCTAAATAATTCATTAAAAACTATCCCACGACACAAACACAGAACTACTGCAGCAAGAACATGCACGGTCGAATCACCGTGACCATGCACGACACCCCTGAATTTTACACGCATACTGGAACTGCCTTCTCCTTTCAAGTTAGATTTTCTGACACACACACATCACAAGGTTCATTTTCCAAGTCAGCCTGACATGTCTCAGTGTATTCATTTGTTAAACACACCTAAAGGTGTAGACACCTTTGGTGCTGGCCAAAACATTATTCCAAAGGAGCTCCAGCTTTACTCTAAACAGACATGGACAAGTCCTGTGTTTCTATTCTCAGTCCTACAATGTCTCTCCCCACTTGGGACCCTAGAGCCAGATCAGCCAAGACAAGTCTGACCCAGCTCTCGACAGACAGCCATCAGGAGCAGGAAAATATTAAAAAACAAACCAGAAAGCAAAGCACCAAGGTGGTACTGGCTTTATGCATTTCTTAGAGGAGTGTTGAACACAGGACCCCAAATCAAGAGGGTCATGTGCATACAGCACACTGGACCTGGGGAGGGGAGAAAAGCCATTGCACTGCACTACACATCTGGAAGATACTGCTCTATTTGCAGACAAATGTCATGGGACATGAGACCTAGCAGATGCATTTAGACTCTCTCATTTCTTTCAGTCTTCTCCAAAACCTCCTAATGTACTACTGTCAAGAGTGTTGTCTTCTTACTCTACTTGTTCCCTGGAATTTTAAAGGATATATTATTCCTCATTTTATTCCTGCATACCAGGCACCCAAAACTTGGAAAGCAGGCTCAAGAGTAAAGATGGCACAACCTTGAGAAGCGCTGTGCTTTGGTTTGTATGCGCACCATAGTATATACACACACATGTATATACTTACAAAACCAACATAAATATTCCAGAGTTTGAGCAGTTTTTCTTCTGAATAAGAGTTACGCATTCCTGTGTCACCACAAGCATACACTTCAGAATACCAAGCTAGACCTGATTAGATGCCTTTCTACTACACTCTTAAAAGTACCTTTCAATCAACAACCTGAAAGATTTAAAGCACTCACTAGGAAGTACAGTGTCACTTTTTTCTGGATGCAGTGGGAGACTTTTCTAAAAATATGCCAACACAGGAAATACCTATGAACATGTCCAAGATATTTCAATGCTTCCTGTTAATACAGCAACTGCAAATTTCCTGTGAGGTCAATGTGACAACTGCAGTATTCGGTTCAGAAAGCTGTAGCTGTGTTTCGTGATCATTATTTTGTCATACATGGGTGTGTACATACAAAGTACACATTAACATAATACATTAATAAACAAATGGCTCAACCTTATATTCTTAATCAACAGCAACACTTTCAAAAAGAAAGAGGCCCAAATATGGAAACTATTTTTGGCATACTCTATGAAAGAAAATTCAACTCCTACTTTTGAAGTGCCCAAAATGTTTTAGCTGAAATAGCCTAAAAATCACATTTGTGATACTATGCAAACAAAATCTTAATATAAGCTAAGAACATAACCAGGAAGAAGAGGCCCAACACTACAGCCACTAACATCTTACTATCACACCAGACTGCTGTTTTCTAGTAATAAGTTATGACTGATTAAACCATGGAGATAAGGAGGAAAGGGTAACAGAACAACAGATTAATTCAATGGTTATGTACAAGAAGTACATATACTCCAGAATAAGGAGGTGCTGCAGTAGGAGAATTCACCAGAAGTAATTCTTTGAGAAATATAGTTAAAAGGTTGCACCATAAACCAAACTGAACATTTACCCTTTGATACTGGGAGAGAAACAAGAGCTAACAAAAAGATTTGCCGTGAAGCTCCGCAACAGTAAAACCAGGTAGTTTTTGTCTGATACCACAGAGAAGAGACAACCATGGAAAGGTAACACTGAGTAGCCTGGTAAAGCAACTTGCAGCATGTTTCTAAATTAATGAGACAAATCACAACTGTGCTTGCCCCAGATGAGAGAAAGATGATCAGAAAAACAACACATAAGATGACCAAAGCTTGGGTCAGAGAGAGAGCAGCGGAGAGAACATGCAAACTCTCAGTGCAGTGCTACATAAATACATGGAACCTACTGGACATGAAATGGAGGACTTAATCCTAAAACATCCATTTAATATTAAATACTTCAATAATTATGAGCATTACCCAGGCCATGGGATATCTGTTTCCAGTGCTAGATCTCAAGAATATTTGTAAGAATCCAGCAGCATTGACAGTAGTAAGGAAAAGTAAATATGTATCATTCTCCAGGCTGGATGGTAATGACCTGGAAAACCAGACATCCAAGTTAAAAGTCCACCAGTCTGATGCAGTGGTCAAGCACTAAGGAAAAAAAAAAAAAAAATGAATAGTGAAGACCTGACTGGACACAGTCCTGGACAACTTGTTCTAAATGACCTTCCTTGAGCAGAGGCAAGATAACTCAAGAGGTCCTTCCCAAACTAACCACTGCTGTGATTCTTTGCATGCACAATAATGCACATACTCGTTATCCACACCGAATGCTGTATTTGTTGGAAAGTAAACACATTCAATATAATGCACGAGTTGGTATCACTGCCTAGGATCTGCTGGAAAGTCTTCAAAAACATCACAAGATTCTACTGGAATACATCTTAGAAATACTGGTCATGCTCCCTAAACTAAACTTTAAAATTAATAGATGAAGGTTGGAAGGAACAGAGATAGTAGATAAGGTAGCTTCTTACATAACCATCTGCTTAGATACTGCTAGCTGAACTGATCTTAGATACTACTGTCTGATCTATAATAGGAACCTAAAGAGGAAGAGGGCTGAAAAGAGAAATGTGAAAGGAACTGGATTTAAATAGCACCTTTATAAATGTTCCCTTAAAAGCTCAATCTTAGCTTCACATTTGTGCACACACTGCAGGAAGACAGAAATGCCTTCTTTTATTTTATTATCAAAGGATTTGACAATTCCATACAGCTGTCAAGCCTATACGGCCAAAGAAACATCCTACAGAAAGAATAGATTCTTTCTCCTCAATTTCCCCTTGATTTTCCCAGCATAGTCACTGCTAACAAATACCATAAACATATTATTTTCCTTCTTTCCTAATGTATGTTGAAACCATTTTCCAGATGACTCGCTATTACAATTCCACATTGACTTTTTAATACACATTGACAATGTGTCATTTTTTCAGTTATAAGCCCAGATACTATGAGATTCAGATTCCCACATTTTGTTTTCACAGTGCACTACCTTTTCCCATATACTCCTCACTTTCAACTTTGTAAATCAAGTAAAGACAATGAGGAAGGTTTCCTGTGCTAGAAATCACAAAGACACAAGTTGGTTTATATAACTGAGAGTATGGTACAGGAAGGGCTCTCTTACTGAAATATCTTTATACTATTTTGGTCTCATGACAAATTAATGTTTTTGAAATTATTATTATTACTGAATAGCATTCCTTCCAAAATACTTCAGCTGATGAACATAACTGCTAGTTTGCCTAAGAGGCAGAAAAAAAAACCCCAAACTAGTTGACTTCATTATAAACAAACATTTTACAACATTAAGCACATCTTTTCAAAACCACATTCTCATGCTTTATAATTACTGAACCAGAAGGATTCATATTTCAGTATCTTAAACTGCAAAAGGTCATCAACATCTCTAAGATAGCTCTTATAGACAATCTAAATAGCCTTAGAAGATCTTGCTGAGGCGCAGTAACTAATTTATATAGGATATATATAGCCAATGACCCCAGCGGTCAAGTATCCTGGGTGATCAAGCCACATAATAATCTTTCTCATACCATATACAAAGATGAGGTTCCACATAATGCTACAAATTACATAAACAAAACCCCAAAAAATCCCAAATGCTTCATTTTAGGGATATCCAGAAGCCACAGAAATGATCAAAGGATAAAATTAACCACAGAAACAAAGATTTCTTTTTAGTTTCGTCTCAAAATCATGCATACAATGAAAGCCTGTAAAGTATTAACTAGTATCATTAATTTGCCATCTTATTAGGAAGGAAGCTAGCAAGTTTACTGTACTGATTGAAACGGCAAATTCTACTTTGTTTAACTATGCTGCTAAGAAGAATCCACTGCAGATGCTTCACAGACTCTGCTAAGTATAGTAGAATACCACCATCGAAAAAGGTTTCCTTTAAATATACGCTGTCAAACCAACTTGAAGCAGGCTTACAGCTATCCAGAACAATTTGGCAGGAACTTGTTTGTAACTAACTGAAGCTTTTCTTTAGTGTAATTCACCCTTCAGTAAATTCACACAAGCACTTCCCCCCTCCCTCCCTTAACTCTCTCAACTGCACAAAAACAAAGACCAGTAATTGATCAGGACCTACAAGTTGCTTTTACAAAAAGAAACCAAAGTTTAGGGGAAAAAAAAAAAAAACAAAAAACAACACAGGAACAGGACTAAGTCGCATTTAAAGCGTAGTCTGCACTGCTCCAATTTATTGAAAGCAAGCTATGAAGAACAACAAAGGAACTACATAGATTTCACTCTGAGTTCACACACTGTTAGGATGTAAAACTATCTGTTTGGGCTTTTTGACCATAGGTCATTCAGAACAGCCAGACACAGCACCATGCATGTCTGTGAACCACAACTCTCTTAAGGACCCGCAGCAGTATGGCCAACACCACCACATTTGCAATTGTGTGCAAACAAGAGACATACTTTTTTTTTCTTTTTAAACAATGCTGGACAAAAAAAATAAAATCAAGCATCTTGAAAGTATACAAATAATAAATATTAATTCCTTTACGTTTCAAAGTTGTATTTAATTTCATCTTAAAACTATAATGAGGTTTTTTCTTGGTAATTTCAATCACATACTCCAACCAGTCTGTGGTGTGGCCAGATGAGCCTACAAACACCCATGCTAAAAAAGGGAGGTGTCAAGAAACCAGAGAAACCGATTCTGGCAGGAGCATCAGTCTATACCTACCACCATTGACTGCTAAAACATGATTTATGCTTTCCTTAAACTGTTGGAGTTGCCTTATATAAAACCTAGACAAAAGCTAAATTGAGACCTCTGGATTTCGATTAGCAACATCTCAAGAAGAGAAAAGAAGGTGACAAACTTCATCCAAAAACTCCAATAGCAAGTAAAGAGACTTGCTTCAACAGATTCTTAGATAATCTGTCTTTTCCTGGCTACGGGATGATCAAATACTTACAATGGACAGTTGACTCCATGTTGATCTCAGGGGCTTACAGTGAAAAATAATCTTTTCATCTGATTTCTGCTCTCGGGGCTCAGACTCTTCATCGGAATCTATGTCCAAAGCTCTTTCTTTATAGTTCTGATATAACACAGCATCTTCTATAAAACAACATGTCATTAATTGCTAGAAAGTTAGCTTAGCTGTTTTCATAAAAACTGTAAGTTACATCTAAACAATGAAAGAAACCAAAAAGTCAATGTGCCGTTCAGAAACTCCACAAGACAAAGATAGCATCTTATTTAGGATGGACAATGGTGCAGCACAGTAACAATGGATCACTGTACCGCTACCAAAAAGATCCACACTGACTGAATTAAAGAACAGATGCGTCCTTTGTCAAGAAAAAGCAGAAAACAATTCTTTCTTCCTTGGTTTGCAATACAATGTTTCATAATTAGCCAGCAATTTAAAAATGGAACAAGCGTGTCAGTAGAGCAGAGTAACTAATCTGGAGGTCTAGCTATTTTAATCTACCAGACCATCGCAAATCCACTATCCATACCAACTTTCATTGTCAGCTTTAAATTACCATCTTTGCATTTCACTAAGAGAAGGTAATGATCCAAATTTCAGCAATCTGAGGTCAAGTTATTCCAAACAGAAACTTCCAAGCTTGCTTGGATAAGCAGGAGGCCTATGAACCTTGAGGCAAAATGCATTCATTATGTATTTCACTATTAATTCAGTAATTATTAATTCAGTATTAATTCAGTACTAATTCAGTAATATCAGTGGCAAAGAAACACAGGTGTGGAACATACCCTTTCCATTTTCCAACCTCCTTACCACACATCCTTTTTAAAAGCAGTTAGAAAAGGACAGAGAAATTTGAGGCCAAAATAACAAAGACAGATTAAGTTGTTAAGAAAGCAAACTCTAAATGGTAGTTCAGAGACGGGCCAGGATTTGGACAATAGCTAATCTTCCCCTACAAGAGAAAGGGGAAAGAAGCAAAAGGTGTAGCTGCTCCATGCACAGCTGCAACTCCTGAGGTCTTACACCCGGCTGGCTGGATCTGTTTCACCTGCTCGGACCATATAGCTGTGGCTGAGTATTACACAAGGTCTGGCCTTTTGTATTTGTTCTTTGGAATGTGTCTGTACAGTTTATACACTTTTAAGTCAGGAAATTGTGTACAGCAACTAAATTCTGAGAGGCATTACAGAGAAACTTATTACTTGGGATCAGTCCAAGATAGAAGGGAGCCACTGGAAGATAATCTAGAAAGCATCATCAGGAGATAGTGTTAGAAAGCTGAAAGTAAGAGTAAGACAGGGTGATGCAGACAGGATAAAGTGGAATGTTTTGAAAATAGAAACAAGAAGAAAAGGAAGGTAACACAGCAGCTGAGATGACCTTAACAAGGCATCTAGCAGATAAAAGCCAAGAAAGTAGCAGTTGTTATAATGAAACTGCCCTGGACTCATAGCCAGGAAAGAATTTTTTTCTTGTCAAAATACTGGGAAAAGCAGCAAACTTGGCAAAGCCTGGAATCAATGTGTAACATAAAAAAGCAGATACACCGACAGCATTCTTCTGACAAACTTGAAGCTTGTAGTAAGAAGAGTATTACAAAGTCAAAGAATTCACCCCAGCACCCTTGCCTTACAAGGAAAGGAGTGAAATAGCTGCATGAACCATTAACTCAGGGAGCAACAATTCAGGCATCTGCTGCATGTGTTTACCCCAAACCCATTAGCTGATGCACAAAAGTTACATCTTGCACCTGGGAGGAGTCACCAGGAACAGGCAGGAGAGCAGTACCCAATGGAGGAATAAGCCTCATCCATGTAATTCTACAGAACTGTCAGAGCTGAGATGGACATGCTGGTCACTTTATCTTCTAGGAGCAACAGGAGTTTGAATTGAAAAGAAGCCCCTAAACCCAAATTTTTAGCCTGTCATTCTGTATTCTTTAAAATAGTCTCTAAATTATGCCTAGAACCAAAGTTACAGTTCCATATTTTAGCCAGTTTACTGAAAACCAAGGTACTTAGCCTTTTACTACATATGAAAGAGTGCAAAATGATCCTTAAGCTTATTTCTCTTGTGACTGAGCATATTATCAGGTCTGTACAGAAAAGGGCTTACCTTCTCCAAATGTTCCTTGTCCCTTCAGCACTTTCTTCTGATGATTTTAACAAGAAAGAGATATACACATTAAAAGAAGAATGCAAAACTAACCAACAGTAGCAAGAGCTTCTGTTTTATTTGATACTTAGGCACCAAACTGACAGACCCTAATCTATAAACTTCTGATGTTGGACACATATTCATGAAAATGATTTTCCGCACAGAAGGAGAAAAGCTACTCTGGTTTTCCTTCTCTAGTGCACAGTTTATATGTATTTGTCCCAAATGCTTCGTTTTCTTATGTTTCAAACGCATAGCATACTACTATCTTCACAAGAGTTCAGTGAACTCTCAACTTGTCTACTGTCACTGGGCCTTCCTACAAGGACATAAGGTACAGGACTGCACAGCTGCTGCTTTCCACATACTCTACAAATAACAGCCACATCGTATGTTCTGTAAACTAACGACAAGACTAAAGAAACCCCTGAAATAAAACAGCTCTTTTGATGCAACAAATCTTATGGTCTAAGAGGTCTATTTAAAAAAAAAAAAATTACCAGCAAAAAGAGTTTAGGGTGTAAGGACAGGACAACATCACGTCCTCTATTTTAAATACAACTTACTGTTATAAATCTGCTACCAAACCAAACCACCTCCCTATGCTGTAGGAGTTCACAATTTGATCAATTACTACTTCATCACCTGTAGCATTTTCACAAACCATAATTTTCAATTTCACTGAAAACTGTCATAAAGCTGATAATTATTTCAATAGCTACAGCATTAGCCCTCAGCCTGGAGTACTTTATTACACAATTCCAAACTGCGCAGAACTCAACCAACACATTGAATACAAGATTACTATATTGTATGTTCAAGTGAAAATGTTTTCAGGAAGTCTTTACAATTTGAAAATACTAACATTCAATACAGATCTGCTACTTCTAAGGGATTACAACCAAAAACTATAAACAGGCATTCTGCTTTTACTTGCAGGCATTAAAATTTAAACTACAAAAAGATACCTGAAGTGGTCTCCTATCAATTAAAAACCAAAACAAACAAACAAACAAAAAAACACCAGCAAAAAAAACCTCACTCTGATTTTTAAAAATATTTTAAAAGTAATATCTCAGATAGAGGAGTAGGGGAGGATGCTACTACTCCAGCAGACAGACTTCATTGTGGCTTTATTATGGTTTGTTTTTTTTTTCCTGTTTTATTATTACTTTCTGGGAGACACGTTTAAAACATCATCTTGATTGTGAAAGAAAACCTCGATGTGCAGGGGAATCCAGCAAGAAGCGCAGCATGAGGCTGCCATTAACATAGTTTGGAACTGCCCAGATTTCAACAGTATCATGCCCCTGAAGCCTCTGCCACTTTACTTCGAAGGCAACACTTCAAGCGATCTGTGAGAGTCATCCATAGAAAGCTCGGTGGTAGCAAAACGAAAACTGAAACCCCCCCCCAAGCATTTACAGACAAGAGAGACTGCAAATTACACTCCAATGTAGCCTACGCTATTCGAATCCCCATGCCACTGATCAACACAACTTACCTTTATCCTCCCCAGGCTCGAAAATTTCTCTTTATCTTCAACAACTGCTTTAAGTATGGGCTGGGACATTCTGTTCTTTTTCTTAAAATTATTAGAGCTGTCGAAGTCCACACCGCTTACCACCGCTCTGCGATAGGATGTTGACCTCAGGCCACGACGCAGGGTTCCTGGACTCTCCAAGTCGCCCTCAGCCTCTTCCTCAGCGTCGGCAACCAAAGGCACGCTGAGGCTCTCCACCATGCTGCGGACCTTCAGCACTCTTTTGCTCATGTCCGCATTCTGGCTGTTGGCTTTATTCGTTACCTTTATTCCGGAAGCCAAACTCTTGGGAATGATCTGCTGCGTGCCCACTTTGAGAGCGGCGGGGCTGTTGGTGCTCAGGATGGCAGGCTGCTCCCGAGGGGATGCCGGCCTCTGAGGAGGAACTCCTTGCTCCGGGGAAACCGCCTGGGTAACCAGCGGCACTTTCTCTGGTATTTTGGAAACCCGGCTGCATTGCAAGGGCAGCGCTGCCGCGTTGCTGTTACTGAGGGAAGGCGTGTTTCCAGTAGGTGAGAGCTGAGGGCTGCCCGTGAAAATAATCCGCTCTCGCTGCGGTGAAAGTGATGACAGACTGGAAATCCTCAGGGGCCGACCCAGCTGGCTTCCTGGTGAGGTAATGGTGCCGTTGGCAGTAACACCGGCAGAACTGTTCGAGACCATAGAGAGCACCTGGGAGGCCAGCTCAGCGGAGACCACTTGACAGGCTGGAGGCCGCACGGTCCCGTTGGACACCGATCCCATGCTGGAACTGAAAAATAAGGGGCTCCTCCGGAACGCTCCGCTGCCCGGGCAGGTGCCGACGGTGCCGGAAGGCTGAGTTACGGTGAAGGTGCACCTGTCCTCCACGGGAAAGTCGGTGAAAAGCACCCCGTTGGGGCTCTGGTACGACTGGGGCCGGGGCTTGTTCCAAGCACGGGACTGCGGAAGGGGGGTCGACCTCCTTTTCCACCGCGGCGCCGCCTGGTCTCTTGAGAGATCCGCCTCGCCCTCCCCATCCATCGCCCGCTCCTCGGGGCCGCCGCGACCTCAGGGCGGCGGCAGCACCTCTCGCCCGACACCACCGCTCCCTGCAGTTCGGCGGAGGGCAAGCAAGCGGCACCACTCCTCAGGCCGCGGCAGCTCCGCCGGCGAGGCGGGCGCCGGGCCGCGGGGGAGGGGAGAGGCAGAGACGCTCCCAGATCGTACCCACCCCGCGCCTCCCGCCGACAGACGCTGATGCCACCGTGAGGAGCCCGCACTGGGCCGCCGGGTAGGGGAGGGCCTGTTCCCGATTTGCCCGCCCGCCCAGAGCCTCACTTCATGGCAGCGTCCCCCGGGGGCGGGGGGACACGGCCACCTCCCCCCCCCACCTGCGACACGCGGCCTTTCCGTAGCCTTCCATCAGCCCCTGTGGCTGCAGTGACCGCGGCGCTGCCCCGGGCTCTCCCGCCACGGCCCGGCCCCGCCGCCGGGCCCCTCCCTTACCCGTAAAGCGCGGGCCAGGTCCGGGACGCGCAGGTAACGGCGGCAGGAGGGGCCGGGCTCCCGCCGGAGCCTGTCTGGACCTTAGTGAACCGTAACTCCGGCAAAGTGCTTAAGCGTTGGCCGGCCGCGCAGCGCGATCTCGGAGAGGCCCGGCAGCAGTAACTAGCGTCACACCTCGCCAACAGCTGAAATAGTTTACCACAGCGTTATCGTACACTCAGGTGCAGCACGGGCAGGAGCGGCGTCTAGACCAGTTCTGGTGCATGGAGGAGCACACCAGCCTGCAGTGTACAGAGCCCCTCTCCAACTCATGACAGCCCCAGCCGGGCTTCTCGCTGGAGGAATGTACAAGTACCTCCACACAAAGAAAATGTTTGATTTTATACTTGACAGACGCCCGTGTGCAGCCATGTGATCCTCGTGTGCCAGCCTGGGCAGAGGATGGCGCAGTCTTGCTGCCCCTACACTTGCTCATTAAGGAGAGAAAGCATTGGGCTCGGCCAGCTGGGGCTGACACTGCTAAAGAAGCACTGGGGAAAAGCTGAGAGGAGTAGCTTTTCAGTAAGAAAACAGGACACACGCGTGTGTCTGTAAAACTAGTAAAACTTAACTGTGACTTTGGTACATCACATAACTTAAACATAGATAAAAAAAATAACAGAGTAGGTTTTAAAAAGCAAAACAAAATGCATGCCTCACATTTTGGCGCCAGTGTGGAGAGGGTTCTGCTTTCTGCTTTCCTCTGCCCAGCTCCAGCAGCCAAGCCAAGGCCACCACTGCCAGGAGGGGAAAGCCTTGCAGCGTGGGCCCTGAAATAAGTACACGCACACTTCTGTTCTAAGTACACATATAGGAACAATGACAACATGGCCTTGTTCCCCTATCTTCCTCTCCATAGTCAAAACTTGTGTCTACTTCTGTTGGAAAAAAAAATAATGATCCCTAAATTTTAAAAGCCATCTTGTCACATTATGTGGAACATTTAGCATAAGTATGTATTTAGCTCCACTATTAAATGTCACATTGGATATGAATGTAAAATAAAACTTAGAATGCTTTCCTAGTACTGAATCATAAAATATAATTTTGTCAGGCTTCCCTCAAGTGCATGACAGATCACCTCTAGGTGTGATTTCTGTTCCCATGTAATGTATCTGATCCAGAACAGTAGAACAGGAACACCTCTAATACTTGAAGATGCTCAGTTCTGGCTTGGCATTCAAAGCCTAGGACATTCTGCAATCCAGAAGCTTGGAGATGGGACGGTAAGGCACTGAAGGACATGTGGCACATACCTATTCCTTTCATCTTAGCCTTCATTCTCAAGTTTTCTGCCACCCTCATTAACAGTGAAACATTCAGGTCATTTACATCTGAGAGACATTAAGGAAATGGCTGAGCAGCTGGGAGCAGCTAAACCTTTGTTAGGCTGAACATGTTTCCTCACACCAGGCTGAGACGGCAGTCTGCTTTCATTCTCTGCAAGATACAGGCCTGATTTTTCCACAGACTTATGCTAACAAAGAATAATAAAAAAAGCTTTGATGTGGAGACTAGGCCAGCAACAGTATGGCAGAGCCCACCACCCTTCAGCTGCCTGAAGGGCTCTCCTTAGGGATGGAGACCAGCTGGGGTGTGTAGGAGAGAGTTTTGGGGGCATGCAGAGCTAGTCCTGCACTATGCATGTGAAACAGGTGGTTTCTGAATGAGCAATGAGAGCTCTGTCCTCAGGGCAGAAGCAGCCAGTGGATTTAAGAAACTGTTCAAGTCGTTGTGGTTGGCAGAAGCAGCAGGGTGGTTGTTACCCTGAGAGTATATTTAACCAAGAAACCCCACTGCATTTGTACCTGGCAGATACCAGATCTTGAACTGATACTTAGGAAATTTAAAAGCTGAGGTAATGGTCGTGTTTTTTACAAGAAAATAATTTAATTAGAGAAGGAAGGAGCTCTAAAGAGAAGGGCTATTGTCAGACTAGCTGGCAAATGGCATTGCCAAGGCTATCTAACTGATCCCCCCCAAACATACGCCTGATTACAGAATCACAGGAGAAAGGGCCAGGGTAGTCTCACATGGGCTGTAATTCACTCTGGTGCATCAACACATGCCTAACTTCAAGATTTCAAATTTTCCATCTCAAGTTCAAAAAAATAACTTGCTTATTTAAATATGGGCTCACACTTAAGCTCCTGACGAAAAAAATTGTTAGATTTTTAATTGTTCCCTCCACACTGGCAAGAGTTCATATATCACTGAACCAGAAAAAATAGATTAAAAGTGCTCTATTATCTTTTTTAAGATATTTAAAACTGCTTATACTAAGCCTGTTTAGCAGGTAGTAAACAGTCAGAAAAAAATACAGAAGAAAACAGAACAGCTAACCCCATATATGTGCACATGAAGTTCAAATGTGTTAATTCTTCTCCCAGAGGAATCCTGGAAAAACACACATACTACTGAGAATAAAACTAAGCAAAGCACAGTGAAAGTAAAATTGACAAATTCTTATGTCTCACAAATGAGACAAAACTTCAGACTGCCACACCAGCTTCCAATAGAAAAGCATACAAGGAGCAGCCACAGGCATAACCTAAAATGCTAGTTCAGTTGTCACCAAGGATTTCACAGCCTCAGGCATTAATTATAAAGCAAATTCACACATGGGAGTATTTCTAAAATTATCTCTCCACTTTCCACATTAAATTCCCAAGGAATTGGATATAGTTGCAGCATATTACTTAACTCATAAACCCTAATTGTTAATAACTGAGACAATCAGCTTTTACAAGATTATTCTCTTACACATACTTATTAACTATGATGCAAGAATAATTTTGGTTTCTTAACAGCCACCTCAGTGTTTGAGTTTGTACACAGTAAAAAGGAAATAAAACTCTTACAATAAAATTGCCATCATGAGAAAAGTAATTTTAAGAGAATAAATAATATAATGTATAATTATATGCTAAGTATAATTTAAGAGAATAAGGAAATTTAAACATAGTTATTAACACCTTGTACAAAGCAAGGTCTCAGTGTAAGACCACTGAGGTGCTTTTCTAGAAGTGAAAAAACCTGAAATGACCTAAGCACCAGTGGGGAGAGCATCCTTCCCTGGGCTCTGTTACAGATAAAGTGCAGTTGCTTGCCAAGGGTAAAACCCAGCCCCTGACACAGCCCAGGATATAGAGGGAAGAAACCTGCCAGCAAAGCCTTCAGCCACGTGGTCACAGCAAACAGGTTAATCCAGTTAATGACTGTGAAAGTTCACTAGTTAACATTTTGCATCAATTCACCATTTCTGAGCTAGTACAAAACACCTAAAAGCTGGCATTATGAATGTGCACCAAACCAGAAAACATTTCTATACCTGCTTGCCACTCAACATTCTGTGATATCCAGAAGACCATGATTATCACAACCAGTAGGAGACAAATACAGATTAGAAGACATGTACAGACATTTTCAGTGGTGAATTTGGTTATTCCCTGAAAATCTACCAAGGAAGATGGAGGATTGTTCATCTTTCCGCCCACCCCAATTCAAGAGCCAATCAAAATCCTCCCTGCGAAATCAATGAGAGAATGCATTAGTTGGACTCTGAGTTTATTTATGAATTAATGTGCTTCACAGTCCCAAATGCAGTGCTCCCTGTTTGTGTCCTGTAGAATATTTTTTAATAGATAGCAGTGTAATCAGTATTATATTCTACACTTTTCAGGTATATTAAATATACCATTTTCTTCTCTCCAACTCAGTACAGCAGAATTATATCTTGTCACTCAGATACAAGTGAGAGATTCTCCCAAGATAACAAGCCAACAAGTCATAATAAGACAAAACATAGCTTTTGAAAGGTTACAAATTTCTATGCATTTTTCTAAGATTGTAATGTAAAAATCAAATTAAAATGATCATGCAGTAACTTACAGGAGATCTGTAAAAACTCAAGAGCTGGGGCTGTGCTTTCTACAAACAAGAGAAAAAAAAGAAAAATACCAGGACACTTTGTGTGATTCACTTCAAAACGATTTAAATTCTCTCATCAGGCTCAGGGCTCTCTCTCTGGTGTATGCTGGGGTACAGCTCTTCAACCTTGCAAGTACCTGAAGATGTTCAGGAAGCACCTGTAATTTGGTGTTTTTAAATAATCTGATTTGCTCTGTTTGCTGTATCAGTGATGTGTAATCCATACAATCCGTATACTTACCAGTCCTCTTTACCTCCCAGTCAGTTTTAGAGTGCAAGAACGGGATAAGCAAGAACCTCTGGTAGTGGAAACTGCAGCAGAAAGAGTTCCCATACATGTGATGTGGGTTGCATTACTCTGGAAACTGTCCCTTCCCAAAACTGGATTCCAAACCAGCCATGACCCTGAAGGTGAGCCTTGCTGCTCTTTGGGGTCCTCAACTCTTTTGCTGCAGGCAGCCTCTTGCAATTGTTTTCAGCAACATCTGTCTCTTCTGTGCCTACAAGCAGTGGTGAAGGGGATGAAATAGCTGCAAGGAAGTTCCCAGCCATTGTTTTATACGCAGTGAAATCACCTGTATATCCCATCTGCATTAACTGGCAGCTATGAAATACAAGACGTCCCTGCTCATGTTGGGGAGGTTGGAACTAGTAGTTTTTAAGGTCCTTTCCAACCCTAACCCTTCTATGATTCTATGATTAATATAAATAACATCCTTTTTAAGCTCTTCATGACTTTGGGCAGCCTGTTTACAGTCAGCTGAAAAAGAGCCAGATGTTCCCAGAAGACTAGTCTCCAAGTTATAAGCAAGTCTCCAGCTCATAATTAGCATGCATGAAAGAATAAGACTCTTACTGTCTCACAAAACCCTACCACACCAAGAGGAGCGACAGAGGTCACCACAAACTGAAGAAAAGATGAGACAGAAGTGTGACAGAGCCAGACCATGAGTGAAAAACTTCTGTTACTGTTTTCTGCATTCCAGCAGCGATGTGAACTGCGAGAGTGGTGCTTCTTGCCAGTGAGAGCACCAGATTTTTACTGAGGAGGACACTTGTTACTCCAGCAACACAGGCAATCTCCATGCACTTACAGCCATGCCATATAGAAAGCGCAGAGCCTCCCTAGCTTCTCCCCCTCTCTTTCTTTTCTATACAACTGTAGACTGTGAGAGATTTTGCTCTGAATAACCCTCAGCTAAATTTTAACTGTTAAACTGGGATGTGGCTTGGAACAGAGCAGCAGAAAAAGAGTAAGAAAGAATGAGTACCCTGAGAGACATGACGGATGATAGAGGTACTGCCACCTCTTTGGTTCATGTAATGGTGCTTAGGAATTTTCCAACAGGAAGTTTTTGAGATTTCAATATCTTAACCAAATTTTGTGTGTGCATTTCAAATTTTGATGCAAAAACCATTTCCTGCCTTGGCTTAAATTATATGTCCTTCTTTGCTGTTACTTTTTATTTTCTGACAGAGTTTAGATCTGCAATACTTTCACTAGTAAAACTCCTGTGGACTTCCATGTTCATAGAATCATAGAATAGTTAGGATTGGAAAGGACCTTAAGGTCATCTAGTTCCAACCCCCCTGCCATGGGCAGGGACACCTCACACTAAATGTTGATAATTATCACACTATGTTGATAATTAGGTCCATAAGGATTAGGCCTGTCTATTGTTAAAGCAAGAAATTTCTGTCAAAGGTTATCAAACTTTCCAAAAGTCCCATTTATTTATAATTTTTGTGCAGGGAATGCGTAATGAAACTGAATTTTAAAGGAGAATCGTGAAATAAAAACTGGGACTCTTCATCTGTAATGTATTTATATATCTTGTTTTTCCAGTTTTAGGATTCCATTTACATGTTTGAAATTCTGACAATGAATTTCACCTCAGTAATTCTAAGAGCATCCATTCTATAAGAAAAGGAAAGTCTCTGAAAAATGTAGATATTAATGCTTTTAACTGGTTAATATAGTTCATAAGATGTTGCAATTTAAACAGTTTAGCAGGCAGATAAGGTACTTCAAACATTTACTAACAAAAGGACTGAAACATTGCTTACCATAGCCAAAGACATTCTGTGGTTGCTATTAGAAACTAAAGAAAGCTGGAGAGCTGCAAAACCACATCTTTGCAGCTAAAGGTTGCTATTTTCTATGTCTGCTTGCTCTTTATTCTTTCTTTGTTTGCATGTTGCACAGAAAATGCTGAACAAGTGACAGGAGGAAAAGGATCATTACTGTGGGTATGTCTTCAAAGAACAGCTTCTGATTCTTTACATTTATTTTGTTGTGGGATTTTTGTGTGTGTGTGTGTGGTTTGGTTTTCTTTGTTGTGGTGGTTGTATTTTGTTGGTTTCTTGGTTTTGGGGGCGGGGGGAGGGAGGGTTCAGGAATGCACATTCTGCTCATGCAGAAATTAAAAAAAGAAAGGAGAACCAGTGTGGGTTTTATTTGCTTCCTTAATGATAGATAAAAAATTCTGAAGCGCTGGAGCAAGTTCAGAGGAGGATCAGGAGGATGGTAGCTTGAGCACCTCCCATATGAAGACAGGCTGAGAAAGTTGGGGTTATTCATTCTGGAGAAGGCTGCTTGGAGACCTCATAGCAGCCTTCCAGTATCTGAAGGAGGTCTACAAGGATGCTGGAAAGGGACTCTCATTAGGGACTGTAGTGATATGACAAGGGGGAATGGGTTTAAACTGAAACAGGGGAAGTTTAGGTTAGATATAAGGAAGAAGTTCTTCACTGTGAAAGGGGTGAGGCACTGGAATGGGTTGCCCAAAGAAGTGGTAAATGCGCCATTCCTGGCAGTGCTCAAGGCCAGGTTGGACAGAGCCTTGGGTGACATGGTCTAGTGTGAGCTGTCCCTGCCCGTGGCAGGGGAGTTGAAACTAGATGGTCTTAAGGTTCTTTTCAACCCAAACTATTCTATGATTCTATGTTTCTTTGCAGTCAGAGGAGGAGGGAGCCCCTGGCAGGCTAGTCTCACTGGACTTGGCCAGTCCATCCTGCGCTTAAAAGTGAGATGTGGTTCTATTTGCCCACTGCTGACTGCTGAACCTACACACCATGTAACTCCACAAGCCCACTCTCTACGTAGTGCTGTGGCCTCTGTGGATGGGGCAGCTGTTACGGTAAATGGAGGCAGAAGCTGTCAGACCTGAATCTCTCAGGTTAGGTACCTAAGCCCTATTTAATGGCTTACCTAAACTGGGATGATTATCAGAAACACTGAATCTGGTTTAGCTTCAAACAACTGGACAATTGATTAACTCACAGTTATGCCCCAGATTTTTCCTTTGCTGCATTAAAATGCTGTGATTTTGTGAATGCCATAGCAACAGAATTGGAAAATGAGGAAACCTAAAGTATGAGGCATGGAAGCTCATATCTGGTTTTCTCTAATGAGCTGAAACTCTGACTTGTGCCCTTCCTCCTTAAATTCAAGTTTCCCATTTGTACTTTCTACATTCAGATTCCATGCTTCACTTAGCTTCTTGGCTGAAGCTCCTTTAGTGGAAACTATGCATCAATGCACGCATAATGGGTGAGATCCTGGTTCTGTGAAAGACTGTGGGAGTTTTATTACTGACTTCAACCATGATTTTGGCTGCAGTAGGACTAATTGGACATGAATAACTGTGAGCTTGACAGAATTCCCTGATCTGCTCAGTGAGAGGCCATTCTCATATTTCACCAGTCCCTTCCACATGGCAGTGTGCTGTGCACAATGTACTGTTCAAAGCATGCATATGTAAGATTGTTCCTTTCCTAAACATTTTGAAAAATTGGCCCTTCCTTTATCATTCCTCCTCAAGCTGTGAGAAGTGTTCCTAATTCAACTCTGAACCCACTAATTAGCTCAAATACATTTTAATTAGTGAGATTTACTCTGTTATGTGTGCCAAAATTCTGCTGTATGGTTTCTCTAAGCTTGAGTTTTCTAAAACTGTCTCCTTTCCAGATTCATGCTCATTTGCTAGCAGTCACTGAACTCTTCTCATTTGAAAATAATTTCTATTATATTATGCAAGTCCTTTTCATCCTTCACCTTGGCTGTGACTTACTTCCTAACCTACCATATAGAAATACAAAGTTGATGATATCTCTGCTCCAAAGAGCCCTATGAATGAAAAGACACATTCCAGGCTAAACCTTCCATTTTCTCATTCCATACACCACTATTTTAAAAACTTACAATTTTTCTTCAGACAGCAAGCGCTTCTGAAATAATTTTAATCACTCATGTCTCTCAAATAACTTTATGTTAATTAAGACAGTAGACTATTAACACGATTAGATAAGCAATGCACAAGAACTTGTATAGGTCTACCAAAATAATTCTCACACTTAAATTATACACGGTTTTATGTGTGTATATCTATATATAAAACAAGTACGCAAAACCCCAAAGCACATCTCAGCACTTAGGTGTAGCACGTCTATGTTAAAAGCACAAGCCTTAACTAAGCAACTCAAGCATCTCTTAAAAGTACTTGTCTTAGTACTGAAACAAAGATGGTCAGCTTGAGTGCTGTCATTGCACTTTGCTCTGCTGGTAAGGACCGTTCTCCCCAGTTTATTGTCAAGTCATGGAGACACAAATGACATGCCCATGACCTGCCAGGAGTCATTGTACCACTTCTGATAGATCACTGTGACAATAAGAAACACAAAACTTGTAACACCAGAGCTTTCTACAGCTTAGTATCTCTCCTGTACAAAGGAGATCTCCAGCTGTCCCTTTAGATCTCCTTTCCACTTGTCTGTGCTCAGTGCAGATTAGTAAAAGTAGCAACAGAGGTTCTGGGTGTATTTTCAAACATGGCTTCACTAGGACTACATCTCCTGCTGTAACAGATACCAGAAGTACTTCCTTCTGCAGCAGCAAAGTATGGGAGAGCATCAGACTGGACCAGATGGTAATGTGCTAGCACAGAACTCTCAGAATCACAGAATCATAGAATTGTTTGGGTTAGAAAGAACATCCAGTTCCACCCCCCTGCCATGGGCAGGGACACCTTCCACTAGACCAGGTTGCTCAAAGTCCCATCCAACCTGGCCTTGAACGCTGCCAGGGATGGGGCATCCACATCTGTGGTCTCAGTACCACAGAGCATCACAGAATCACAATTTATGAAGCACATTTATGGCATGGTTTGTAAATGGTAGGTGCAGTCATGAGGAAGAAAGTCATGAGGAAAGTGGGTTTGTAAATCAGAATATTGTGGGAAAGAAAGACCTTCAGCTGAAATAACAGCAAGTTAGAAGCAGAGTGAGAAGTCTGAGAATTCATACACCACTTCCAACAAGATTAAAAAGAGAGAGAGAAGATGGGGGTGGAGACACACACTGAGCCAAGATCAGAGCAGAATCCCAAAAGAGAAAACTCTGGATTCAAGAGGAAGGGAAAAAAAAAGTGGATAGACAAAGCACCGTTTTGCCAAAGGCCTCTGTCTGAAGGAGAACAGTTAATGCACTCTGCCTAAGCAGTAAATTTGGCTGAGATTGTTAATTTTATCTGTGAAACAAGTATCCATGGACAAAACATTTTATTGCCTTTCAGTTGGTTTCAAAATTAGTCAGAGACTGATTTTATCCCTTAAATCAAACTGAAGGTGATCAAGACCTTGAAGTCGGCATTCCTCCAGAGATGCAATACTGGACCCCAAATAAGCATAAAACTTGCCCAGCATAGCTGCCGTAGAGAATAAATGGTTTTATAAATGTTAATGAAGAGTTTAAATACTTTTCAAGTTACTCTGAAAAAACTGAGTATGGGAGTCATGCAAACTTATTTATTCCAGCAGGTTGGCTGGCCAGCATGCGTAAGCATGGACCTAACAAAGAGCAGACTGCTCAGGCAGTTTCAAGTCCACATACTTTACCTAGTTGGGAAGAGCTTTAAAAGGCGAGAGCCCTTCTCGAAGGGTGAGAACTTACTCAGCTGAGTTTCACTGACTTGGCAAAGGCCTTACAAGTATCTGAAACTAGAAGCCAACATGGCACTTGCTTGATGGCCATAGAAACAAAACATGAGCTGCTCTGAATGCACTGGGATACCACCTTGAATGTTTACATGATCCATTAAGCTGAGCAGCAACTTTTAGCAGTGCTGGTTTTCAGCAGGCTTTAGAGAGCCAAAAAAGTCCTCTGAACTAATAAGCAGACTAGGAATTCTCAGTAGTTTTACAGCAGAGGTGCAATGCTCTGTGGTGTCTGAATGGTAGAAAGACCTCTGCAAATGTTGTTCCTGTTAAAACACTGCTCATAGTTGTACATGGTCTTACTCTGCTTTGGGGTTTTATTTTTACAGGCTGATATGTATTTTGCACAGAGGTTTTTTTAACATTGAATTATGCTCTGGGGTATTAGAAGAAAGAAGTTAAGAGTAGATTAAGGTGCACACATGTACAGCAGGAATGTTTCATTGCAGCTCTCAGAAAATTTTGCATGGATTATTCCTAGCAAGCTCTGTGCTGTTAAATACATGTGTGATGTCAAAGTGTTTATGCTTCATTTACAGTTTCATTCGAAGTTTCTCAGGTGATGAAAGGCAAATAAGGTGGCTGATAATATGTTAAAATACAGTCTGAAAACAAGAGAAAAACAATTAACCTTGGTGTCATTGCTTAGAAAACCTAGAAAGATAACTTCAAGCGTCAGTTTTTCTATGAAACACTGTGAAGTGCTTCCTGTTCTTGTTTCTGCATGTCTTAAAAAGTGAGACAAATAAGAAGAGAGATACTAAACTGCTGGCATCCTCTGTCCTGCAGTGCTGACTTAAGCTGGCACTTGTCAGGCCAACATTCACAAGTGCCTCACTGCAGTATCAGTGTGTTCACTAGCTGAATAAGCAGTTCCTGAAGCAATGGATAACATTCCTAGGCAATGTTATGATGTGGTTTATGTTCTTGGGTTTTCAGTGATAAAAGCCAGAAGCTAGAAGGAAACAAAACACGTTTTTCTCTCTAAACAAAAGAGAAAAACGTGTTACAAGCCAGTTTACTTAGCTTGATACCCACTTGCTCTGTATCATAATCAATTCTTCAAGTAGCAAAATAACAAAAATAAATCATCTTAGTCATCTCTCTTTGAGTTATATTAGAGCAATTATTTGAAGACCTAGCTTAGAGATGTGGAATATTAGATATAAATGCTTGCAAGAGGTGAACTCTCATGTGCTGAATGGGAGAGAATGTTCAGTTTTGTCAAGATTTTTTTCCTTCCAGGTACTTTCTATGGTTTTTACTGTAGTATACTGCTTTGCCTGTGCCTTTATGGACTCTTGTGACTTGGCAATAACCATACAGTAAAGCTCTCAGGAAAGGAATTTGATCTTACATTACAATCTAAGCCATGGCACAATCCACACCTCTCGACTTGTATAACTAATAATTCCTTATGATCTGTTCAGTTAAGCCTGTCCAAACTCCTTTGTAAATACTCCTGAATGAGCTTACTGTTTTAGAATAAATTTTTAAGCTCAATTCATACATGCCAGGTCTAAACAGATTTAAGTGGATCCAGTGAGGATACAATAAAAATTCTAGTTCACCATGTCAACTGGGATATGGAGAGGAGTCCTGCAGTAGCTTTGACAGAGTTAGGCCATCTAGAGAAACAGCAAAATGCAAATCAACTATCATGAACAGTCTGGCAGCTTTTCTTTTAACATTTTTTTTTTAGTGTTATAAAAATAAGTAACTTTTTAGAGGAACTAGTGATCAGAGTAACAAACTAAACCACTAATAAATGTCTGAAAGTTCTCTGCACAACATGCATTTGCCTTAATGAAACAAGCACATGAGCCTTCTTGTACCCTGATTCCTTTCTCTTTGCTGTTGATGTTTAACTTGATTTCTGTTAATGATAATATTTACTGTAGAACCTCAGGGCATGAGGAAACCTAGCCTGAAATAGCCATCTTTGCATTATGACGAGCCCTCAGTGCCAAAAAGTCACAGGAACTGGAAATACTCAGATCCCATCTGAAGACAAAGCAGAAACATTAGACCAGCTCCACAACACTCAGCACTTCTGTGTAGGTTATTATCCCCTGCCTGGTACCATCAATGCTCTGATAGCCAGCAGCAGGCACATGGCTCCCACCAAGGGCAGAATCCAGCCATGCTCCCTTAAGGGACCTTTGGCAAACATCAGCCAGGTTCCTCAGAGCTACATCCACAGTCCATGGCATTGTACAGGGAGAAAGTCTGCTCAGCCCTTGCTAACTTGGCCGTGTTGTTAATAAGCACAATCTTTCACAAGAAGTTTGAAATAACTTGTTTTCTGCCATCTGTGAGCTGGATGGATCCCTTAGCTGGAAGTTTAGTCAAAGCATCAGGAGCCTCTTCACTCATTTTAGTGAGCTCTGCAATAGGATCTTTTTGCATAGTATCAGTCAGAACAGCCTGCCAGGTGTCATGCTACAACTAATCAGTAACTTAAAGTTTAAAAAGCCATTCCCAAATCTTCTGAGAATTCCCAGAGAAGTACTTAAGACAGAAGGAAGAGACATTAGAAAGGACAGCCAGCTGCAGATGTTCTTATCCTTGTGAGTGAAAACCTAGAAATACTTGAAATACTCCAGATAGCTATGGCTGGCCAGCAACCACCACAGCAAACATATATCTTCGTTTTAAGTAAAACATTAATAGAACAGTCCAATCATATTGATAAAAAGCACACTAATATTCTTGGACTGAACTACTTAACTGTAACTGGCCATCCAAAACTAAAGCTACAAAAACTGAGACACTTCCAATTGGGAAAAAACTATATAAAGATCCAGCTTCTGTGACACAAACATTTTGAAAGTTGTTCTTTGAAACAGAGATCTATCAGAAGTACACTGTATTACAACAAAAGAGGGCTGCTCAAGAAATTAAAGTCCAAAATTGGCCTTTGTCACAGAGTCCTACTTTGAGTGAAAGATGTATTTAAATTATGGTATAATGAGAAACCTTTCTTTGACCTTTGCACAGTCAAATTCTGATTCTTAATTACTCAGCTGATTTAATCCATGGTTATTATTTCAGAAAAAAACCTGTATTTTAACAACTGCTCCTTACACTGGATGATGTCTGTTTGAAAAGATCAGTCTGAACTCTCTCGAATCTTATCATTCACCTTTTTTTGAATAAAGTATAACTGCAATTCTTCTTTTCCTTGGGGGAAAGCACGATAAAAGTATGACCTTAATCCATTAAGAACATTAAATCAGGTTTTTAAATTGTGAGCCTTTGGCTCCATCCTTATAGTGAGAATTTCATTCTAGTGATAATATATGCCTCTGAGGTCTTGCTGGCAGCACTCACCGTGCTTTGGAGAATCCAGCAGGAGCCAAGCGACACAGCAGATTCCCTCTTCTTGTTGTATCAGTGTTTAGTGGAAACATGGCCACAGTTCGCGCCGAGGGTGTGGTATCCTGGCGTTCATCACAGAAACAGGAAAAACGGATGCATTATTTTGGGATGCTTTTATTATACATATTAATGAATTATTTGGGCATTTTAGACAATTATTATATATGTTTATATGTATAAATACACATATATTTTTCTCTAGAGAAAAAGGAGAAAGAGGAAGGTAGACAGACAGGGACAGGGACAAGGATGGGTGTCACGACGCTGCTTCTGACGCAGAAGTGCACCCAGTGCTGAAGTGGCAGACCAAACAGCCACATCCCTTTTACCAGGGATAGGATCGCTGGAGTTGGACATGGGTTGTACAGGAAGGACTTGAGAGGCCCTTGGCAGGGCTATAAAAGCACATGAAAAGTCCCCTGCAGAATGATATGGCCATCCCAAAGGGAAATAATGCTGAAAGGGGAGCTCTGGCTTTTAGCCCATTCTTATTTCTTCACTCAGACTGTTGAGAGGTACAAAACCATGCCAAGCATGTTGCTTAGCAAATTAAAATTAAAGCAAGTTCTTTTTTTCTTTTAGCATGCTAATGTCGTTAGTTTTGCATCTGTATGTATTCATATACACACGCATACCTTTCTGAAAAAACAAAAAAGTTAAAAAAAGTTACCTAAGAAATAACTCTGACACAGATTATTTTTCTCAACCCATCATCACTAGTAGCTGTCTAAGGAGGACCTGCGTGCCTTGCATACTTCCAGAGCTACTGGATAGAGCAGCAGAGGTTATGGATATTTAATAGACTATCAGCATAGATGTACAGAACAGGTGTGTTTGAGGAAATAAAAATATTCACAGCTGACTTGTCACTGACAAAGAGCCTGAGGTCTCTTTACCAAGAAGAGTACTGTATTCCATTGTCCCAAAAGGAACAGACATTTCTCATTTATGCAAAGGAAGGACAGGCAAATAAAGAATCCAAAGATGGGTTACTCCTTCCAGAAGCTCCCAGTAACCAATGGTAATGCCAGGATGGTAGGGCTGTCCATTTCTAAAACATACAGAGATTTTTCCAGGACTAAAGACCAAGACAGCAAA
Organism: Psittacus erithacus; assembly: GCA_009867235.2. NCBI lineage: Eukaryota > Metazoa > Chordata > Aves > Psittaciformes > Psittacidae > Psittacus > Psittacus erithacus. Next base: position 30,388 of record WYDI02009911.1, read on the forward strand.
TGGAGATAGCCACTGCTCACACACAAAATCTCTTGTCAGGGCAGAACAAAAGCTCAGCATGCTTTTAACTCTGTATTTAAATACAATACAAAAAGCTCTTCACAAACTAAACAGAAGAAGCTGAGCTAGCAGTTATAATAGATCCACATTAACAAGCAAGAAAGAAGGCAACTTCTGAATTCATTAAAAGAAAGATTTCAAGATTATTTAAAAAAAAAAAATCAAAATAAAATCCACTTTCTCCCCCAGGCTGTACACCATCACTTCACTTACATGTGCTTCACATTTTGTCCATTCTTCTCTCTTGAAGGAAAAGTGAAAAGACTGTTCTAAAAAGCCAGAATGGAACAGAATAGGTTTAAATGTACATTTGTGGTAAACACTATTAAAGACTATTCACTTAATAAAGACAAATTAGTAAAGGAGGCCTCTAAAAACCACAGTTAAAAACACAGGAGCATGTAACGCAGGGAAAGTTGCTATGATTCTTGAAAATCTTTGGAATTATACATTGAGTTATATATTATACATGGATATAAATTATACATGTCAACATCTACTGAAGGTAAGATATAAAGCACAAGTGTTCTGCCTTAGGGATTAATTTCTTTTATAAAGCTGCTGCTCAGCAGACACTATGTTCTTTCGGGGAAAAGGATATAGATGGAACAAAACATGACTGGAAGGAGAACGTCTGAAACATGGAAAAACAAGTGAAGAACAGGCAGTTCCAAATTCTGTATTTGCAGGCCAAAAACCCAGTCAATGAAATGAATACATGACTTAATAATTTTAATAAATGAAGCCTCTGTTTTGATTTCCATGGTTTGAGAGAAAGTTTCTGTCAGGCTCCTTATTTGCCCTCTTCCATGCCTAGCATGCAGTACCAGATCTTGGTGGGGCAGCAGTGACAAGGTCCATCAGCAGGCAAATCTTCTGAGTCCTGTCCAGGACCTGAGATACAATACCAGACTGTTTTCTAGGATGTCCTCTCACCTGCTTCCTGCTGGTGGGCAGTGGCTCACCAGCCTGCAAACAAAGCTGTAACTGAACACACCGACAGCACTTTCTACTGCAGAGATGGGGACAAGCCATGTGCCACATCTGCTTTACAGAGAGCTGTTAAGTTCTGTAAACATGTGGACAAACAACAGAACTGAGCACAGGCTGACATACCTAGTATCTCCTTCACCTCATGGGAAAATCAGCAGGTGCAGGAAGGCTTAAGAGGCTACATCAGAAATGGCACTGGCACAGCTTCAGAGAATGGTTCTACCATTGCCCTTTCCTTCCTAGAAAGGAAAATGGCAAAAGATTCTCCCCTTTGCTCCAGGACACTCTCACTCACCCAGTATCCATCCAGCAGCACCTTTCCTCATCAGCATCCAACTCATTAGTGCCTAACCATACACACCTCCAGTGTAGCTTTTATGTAAAAAAAAAAATAATTACAGGCATATATTTAGCTAGCTGCTCAGGATCCCTTGGGCTGTATGCTACAGTAATAGCCATTATGGCGTCTGTGACTTAAAACCCTAGGGCCTATTAGTCCTTTGTTTCTTCTGCATTCAAATTCTTATGTTAGATAAAGAGCTGAAGAAGTTCATGACTTCCATTCCTAGACTGATAAGCTTATTTCAAACTAACCTTTACAAGCCTCCAGCTGAAAATGCAGTATGACTAAAACTCTGAAGGGGGAAAAAGTGTGAAGGTGTTTGACCTTAGCCACTGCTTCACCTGGTGGCAACAGAAGGACTAGATTCACTCTTTGTTCACCTTATTTTAGTCCCAAAACAGCCTAGCAGCAGTAGGAATGCGAAAAGGACATGAAGGAGAGAAAGCTAGATTTCCCTGTGCTTGAGGAGATAAAATTCAGCAAAAAAAGTTACTCAGCTTAAATTATTGGATTATAAATGATGAATCTTTCTCTCCAAGACTCCCTTGAACCTTAAGAAACACTCATAATAGCATTTTTCATCTCCTTCCAAAAACTGCTTAAGTTGAATTCATAGAGGTTTTTCTACAACTGACTGATCTCACCTGGAGACAGATGATAAAGTAAAAGATTAAAGGTACAATAAAATTCGAGTAAAATCTACGGCTTTTCTTTGCCAATTTGTTAGAGAAATATAATCCTCATCTTAATTATTCACAGCTCCCAAGCATTACAGTCTGATGTAAACCCAGTGGAGGAGCCTGAGCTGATGCAGGTCACCCTCCTGTGAGGCTGTCCCAGAGATGGGTTTCCACTGTCTGTGCTGACTCTCCAGGCTGGTTTGGCAGAATGCTGTGAGGTCCATGTTTTGCAGTAAATAAGAAGACCTCCAGATATCACCTTGGCAAACCTGCATCTGATGCTGTTTGGCAACACAGGTGAAGTGCCAGGATATGGTGCATTCTGCTGGATGCAAAATTATCTACACAATTGCTTTTGTGAAAGGAAGGCAACTTTTATTCTTTTCTGTCATGTGAAGTATGTATTAGCTGTAGAACTTTGTGAAATTGTCATCACGAGCCTTTGTTCTCATTAGGTGAATGGCAAGATTTGTGTCTATGACTGAGAATTGAGCTAAGCAGCAATCTGAGTTTTTGAGAAAATCCTCTCCTAAAAAATTTAATGCACACTATTATGAGAATTGTCCATATAGCATCTTATCCAGTACACACTTCTATTCACTTCTCTTTACAGGGTGAGATTATAAATCTATCAATGCAAATAATTGACAGATTAGACAATCATGCATTTATATTTCCTTACCTGTCCTTCTTCCTTGCATTATGTAAAAGGAGAAGCAGATGCTTAGAGAAAACAGTTACAGATTACATTTTGTTCTCATTTACATCCACACAAGTTCCCTGACTCTATTCTTTTCAAATCTGCATACAGCTCAGCAATAAGAGTCCATCAAAGAGTCCAAAACCCACAGTCTTAATCAGTCCAAAACCCACAGTCTTAATCAGGCTAAATTACTGCTGACCCAATCCCATTTAAACTATGCCCACATAAAACAGAGCTGCAGCTAAGACATTGCTATGTGATCATTGCTATTGGACGCTAATTCATATTTTCATTTAGAGGTCAGAATAATATTTACATGTTAGCTTGCCTGTCACATTACTGCAAAATTAAGGCTAGATATTTGAGGCTTAAAAATGCAAACAATGCTTTAAACCATGATTGATACTCAAAAGCATTTATCCTACCAACAATTAAATCACTTGCAAAAAATTGGTAAGAAATAAATTAGTTTAAACAGATCTAACCAGTAACCTATGCGTTATTCACAATTGTATCAACTGACCCTGAGCTCCAGACACTGTTTTTTCTCACACTGCCTTTGACTCCTGAGCTGCCTCCTCTGCACACTGCCCTTATCTATTACAGCCTTTCATCCTGCATTCCTGCTCAATACTCCCTGGGTTAATGCTACTACAGAGCAGATGTGAAGGAACGGTGGATTTACTGATTTTCACTTTGCATACTGCAGCAATTACATTCACTGCACATTCTGGGGCCCTGTAACTGACTTCTCTTGAAGAACATACACAGGCAAACCTTCATACAAAATCTATTGTGCCTTCAGATTTCTCCCTTCAACACAATTCAGTTCAAGGATCTTTCTCCTTGCTTCATCTACTATGGGTGCTGCAAAGAGCAGTGATCCTTAGCAAACTGCTTTAAATATAAGCATTGCTAAGTGACAGTTATGCTTACATATTAAGGTATCTTTAATACAAGAATTTAAGGAGCAAACAAATGAAAGGCAGTTTACATCACTGGAGGACAGTACCCTGAGATTTACATTTCAGTCTGCGCTTAAGGCATAATTCCTTTGGTATTCACTGCAGTATTTTAGCTGTGACGAACACATCTAGCACTAGTAAGAAACATGCTTTAACAAGAGTCCCACTGCTGTCAATTGCAACTCATGAAAGTAAACAGAAAACAGTTATTTATAAAAACACTAAATCAGGAAGGGAGTTTTAAGAATCTGTAACAGACATCTGTGTGGTTTAGCACACGCATCTAGTTTATATGAATCCTAAGGCAAAGTTGAATAAACTTCCTGGCCATATGAACCATGGCACGTTACACACATGCACCGGGCAGGCCAGACAGGGCAGTGTGACCACCACAGGCTACTGAGCCAGTACTGTGGGCTAGCACTGTGGGCTGAACTCACTGAACCATCATTTGCCCCCCATGAACTTGAGCTACTGGTGAGATTTCAGCTCAGTGAAGGACAGTGACTGGTTCGTGAAGGATGCCTGCTGCAGCAAGAAGAGCTGAAGGGTTAAGACGTAGTGTGCATTAGCTTGTGAAGACACTCAACGTGGGATGGCTAACACCGGCCTGCTTCCTCCTGCCTGTCCGGAAACAGCAGCTCTGGGAGTGATGTCAATTGTACTTTCTGCCTGCACAGAAACCATGCATATAGAATGAAATTTGTGTTCTTAAATACACACATGTATATGTGCGTATATACACGTAGACGTTACCCAGGTGATCTGATGAAGGTAACATTACTGAAAAAGAACTTATAAATATCTAATCAAGTAAAAAAAAAAAGTAGTATCTGACTTACGTGATCAGTCATCTATCATGAGTGATTAATATGATCCAAATCACCATGCAAAACATCCATAGGCAGAAAGATTATAAAAGTATCTACGATACATGTGAATACAACTTAGTTCAACTTCCTGGAAAGACTTATAGCTCCTCATTGAATTAAACATTATTTTTTTTAGTCCAGCACGTAAGTTTATTCCAATCATGCAAATGCTTTGCGGAAGTCAAAACTAAATTATTACATGTAGAAAGAAGGGGCTAAATTTGCAAAGAACATTCACTAATGGATGTCCATATGGCCTATTTATACAAATGTATAAACAGATTAATAAATAACACAATATTCTAGCCTTAGGATGAGGTGACAGTTTTCCTCTCTATTCATGTATGTCAGTCAGTATGTGATTATTATGTTGGTTATAACTGGCAAATACAACACGAGAAATTACTGCCTTAAGATTACAGGTTAAAAAGCAAGCCTTCAGCAAATGTTCATCCAGCTGCTAAGTCTGATTTCGAGCTCTCGTGCAGATTGGAGCACTTCATGTATGGACTGGCAAGTACTTCTGCAAACTGAATGTATTTCTAGATCCACAGACTTAATCTTTTTCTGTGCCCGTTTCCCAAAATAAAAACAAGGGAAAAAAAGAATGAGAGAGGGATTGTGACCATACATGATCGTTTGTGGGAAACACCCTTCATAATGAATAATAAAAGCAAAATAAAATTGCCAGAAATGCTGCCTGTCATCTCTTGCCTTCCCCAAGTTTGCCCACAAATGGAAGTGTTTAGCATATGTAGATCATTAGAGGATATTAAAACTTTGACCTTGCTCTTTAAAGAATCAGCCAAGAGACCCTTGCACTTTGAATAAACCCCCCCAGAGCATATTTAAACAAATCTCTATACTACCCTTCTGAATTCAATATGCTCCAAGTCGGGTTGCAAAAGAACATTCTGATTTTCCTTGTGCCTAGAGAGAGTTCAGCACAGGGCCAAAGGGGAAATGATTAGAAATATTCAAAAAGGTGAGGAAATAAAAAAGGAAAAAAATCTCAAGAGAGCAGATCCTAGAAATACTGAGGTTTAAAGTCTGAGAATGGGCAGGCATCCAAGAAACATACTGAGTGCAGGAGACATGGGGATTGCAGGGAATTGGCAGACAGACATCATGTGAGATGCCAAACGAGTACACAAAAGAGAGTGAAATGAGTCAGAACTTAGAAAAGGAGATATAAGAAAGAGAATCCAGCACAAGGGGAGAATGGGAAAAAGGAGACAGGATCCAGGACTTGCAGCTTTAAAATGTTGGACAAAAACTGGAAAACCTAATTTGCCAGATTCAAGGCAGCAAGCTGAAATGATGGAGTATTCAGTGAAAAGCACTTGCAGAGAAGTGGGATAAAGCAATACTCTGGAAAAAGCAACTGAATCAAAGTCCAGAATTCCTCCTGGGCAGGGCAATTTGCAAACTGCAGGTTTCTATTACCATTTCCCTCTCCTTATCTTCAGCCTTTGCTTATGCAAAAAGTGAGTCAAGGCTGCAGGCTATGTTGCTGAGTGGAGGTGTTGCAAGGGAGGAGACAGCTTTAACAAGAATGCACTCCTTTTATAAAATTCTCTTGGCTTCATTGGAGATTTCAAACAAATGTGCAAGTTGAGACTTCATATTAAAGTTCTGTTGCACATGACTTCCAGCTAGTCTCAGCTTTATTTTTACTCAAGTATTTTTACCTGCTTGCCATGATTAAGAAATAAAGCCATGCCTGTCTAGGAAAAGAAGAATCCTCGTTTCAAGGGAGTTTTAAATATAAAAAGGATTGTGCCACTTGTTTTGCAATCTGTGCAGCATCTGCTCTTTAACCTCTTATTGCAGTATGGACGTGCTGTCTGCCCCATTATTGTTGGATATGCAGTTCGTCTGAAATCTTGAGCAACTTCCAGTGAGCTCATCTTCCATATTTTGGGCTCTGACCTTTGATCTTCCTTTAAACTTAACTCTTTAGGCAAGGATAGCATGATGAATCTTTATCCTGAAATGCTTTATGCAATATGCAATCTCTTTAGTACTTGTGCTTACTTGTTTTGATTTATCAGAATTAGCACAGACAGCTGTCTCAGATCTAGGCAGCACTATACACAGATGAATATTCACATATACCACACAAATATACAACTCAATTGTAATTCCAACAGCTTTGCTGACTTCTCCCTTCACACCCATTCTCCCTTTTGATAGAAAGGTACTTTTTTTATTACCATCAGCATCTTAAGTACAAATATGCTTTGAATCATTCTTGAAGAATCAAAGCTGATAAGGAGTGGGCAGTGTAGAGGAGGGCAGGTGGGCTGGCTCTAGGTTTCCAAAACCTCTCATCTTGATGAGCACACAAAGTATGACAGAGCAAGAAAAGCAAGAACAAGTAAATGGGTGTCAGGCTGCTAAAACTTCACGGACCAGAGAGAACACCTTAATACCAGGTTGTTGCCGAGAACCATCTGCAAGGAGTATCTGCACAATATGCTGCACTCCAGAGGTAGTACTGACACCGACTGTGAAACACGGCAGTCCAAGCCATCTCCATTAGAGCACAGGTGTATTTCAGCCAGCTATTGGGTCCAGCACATTTCTTTAACTGAACCTCAAGATACTCAAGCCATAGTGTTTGCATTCAAAAACTTGGGACATCCAAGTCATTTGCAAATTGAGTTAGCATTTGCTGTCCTCTCTCACCTTCTATTGAGTGAACACCAGCCACTTGCCCTCATGCCAGTCTGAACAAAACCGAAGGTGAAAACTCTGAGCTGAAGGAGAGGGTGATCACCATCATCCCACATTGCAGCTGCTGTCACCCAGGTGTTATCTAACCATACTGGAATGAGCCTACCTGTGACCAGCTCATCACGCAAGGTGACTATACATTGCAACACCTCAGATAAAACCAAAGGCACAGAAAACAGAAGGCATGAAGTAGAGGAGGCTTTCATTCAGATGCAGGTGTTTGCTCTGCAAAGTTTTCTCTGCTTTGACTATGTTGGTATAATTCATGCAGTATAAAGCTTAGGGAAAATAAACTAAAGGGCATGAAAGTGCTTGCATCAGTGGAATGACTTTCAACTGAGGAGTATGATGTTTGTCTAGGCCCATTTATACCAGTATAACTTCATCCATGTGAAGGAATGAATCACTAGAAGAAGAAAAAAAATTACTTCCTACATTGAACTTATTAACAGATACAATCTTTTCAAAGAAAAATAATTATTTTCCAAACTTGTATGTAAGAATTTATTAATGAAAATATCTTTCATCTAAAGCTTGCAGGGCTCAAAGTGTTTCATTACAGCTTCCCACTCTGAAAATCAAAACACAGTCTAAATCTATTGAAATTGAGACACAGGCACAATCTAAATCAACAATGTAGAAAGGGTGACTTTGCACACTACAGAAAACCTGAGAATATTCCACAAGGATGCTACAGAAAAAGAATTTCTGCTTTTCTTGCTATTTGATGTTGTCACTGGCATGATCTTAGTTCTCTGACAGCTTCAAATGTCCCTGCAAAGGTTCACCTGGACTAGCTTACATTTAGCCTTTTTTTGTCCCTGCAGGACCCACATTCTTAAACAGAAAAGTGATTTAGCACTGATGACAAGCAGTGGTATCTATGGATGTGTCTCATTAGCCTGTTCTGAATTTACAGATGCATCCTTTGAGATAAGAAACCCAAACTGATAACAGAATAGCCACCAGGCAATTTGTGTGGTTTTGTTCCTATTCCATACATCATAAAGCACCAAAATCATGAGGTTAAATTAAATTCTTTGAAGAATGTTTTTATAAATCATTTTGATATTTCAGGAAAAAAATATTTTTGAGATTTTGGAGATATGATTTAGAATTTTTACAGTGTTTTAGAATCTTCTTCATACTGTAGTGAGCTATCCAAAGGGCTGTTGTGAAGAATACACATCATTACATTCACAGTTTACTCACTGTATAAAATAAACAGCCCAGTGACAATCTACTCTTTAGCACAGCCTTTGAACATATGTACTCTTAGCTAAGATCCTTCTACAGAGAAGGGCATATTAATGTCCTGTTTGTAACTGGGGTTTTTTTGCCCTCAATATCCACAGGCAGCTGGAGGCAGCCCTCTCCCCATCACACTCCACATCCCCTTGGTGCCAGTCACTCTGAGCCTGCTGCTAGGGTAGAAGATGAGACCAGGTAAAGATACCGCAGGCCAACACAGAGGAGCGCTCCCACCTGCTTGGCATTGCCTTCCATCCAAACAGTGGAACCACCTCAACTCCTGACTTTTTGGCATACAGAGAACAGAGTAATGGCATTTAAAGATCACTAAAAAATGCTTATACTTTTATAAGTATACTTTTATAAGTATTACTTATACTCTCATCAGGTGGGTGCACAGACAGCCCAGAACGGGAAGTTTTCCACCTCCAGTTTTTGGCAGGGTACAGAATAATTTACCCATTTATGTGGTTTTGTTAAGAACTATGCAGGAAAGTACCATAGAACTAGCACAAAACCTAAACCAAAATGACATCTGGTCCTGCAAGGGTTCCAGCACAGTACAACAGGCTTGTGAACATGAAATGATTTTTGAACATCAAGCACCAAATATCTTGGGGGGGGGGGGGGGGGGGGGGGAGGGGGGGGAAAGAAAAGGAGGGGGCTCCCAACAAAAAAACCAAAGTTTTGGGGGGGGAAAAGCACCGGGGTTTTTTTTTTTTG
>WYDI02009913.1:0-11957 GCA_009867235.2 Psittacus erithacus
CAAACATCAAAAACACAGAACTGCACCAGCTACTAAGAAGGAGAAAAATGACTGCTACTGCTGAACCCAGGACACCTAGGCATGACAGAAATAACATAGTCCCTTAGATTACAGCACAGACATATGAGTTAGAGTGTGTCTGAGCATTGCTAAACTAACCATGCTTGTCAGAGCATCTAATACTGATTGAGGATATGAGTAGATGATAATGTGGACAAGAATCTTTACCCTAATATTAATGCAGGGGACACAGAAGAGCTCATTGGGGCTGCTCCCGTCAGTGGCAAAGCTGATGACCTCTCCTTAGAAAGCACCCATTTCTTCCCTCCTCTTCCTCCATCTCTAATTCCTAATGTATGCATGATCTGACAAAGGGATCTCAGTCCTTTTCCTCTCATAGTCAGATATATCCATGCATCCCAGCTCATATGATGGTAACTTTCTTTTTTTTCAAGAGTTAAATTCCAATCTATAATCAATAAAATGTATCTTCTCTCATGGTCATTCGTAATGTTACCGTTTTTCCTCATGTTTTCTGTTTCATCAATTAAAGTACCTTGTGTACTGTAAGGCTGTACTGCATGATTGTCCCTCACAGACTCATTTCTGGGACTAAGATCCTTCCAGTTAGCTATTACACATAGTATGGATTAAGTTTTCTGGGCCGGGGGAAGGAGACCTGATTCTGTGTTGCGTTACTAGAGAAGACGTAACATGCTCATTATCATAAATCAGCTATGTGTCAGATTTTCTGTCTTAAAATATAGAAATAAGGTAATTTAAAGTCTGATTAAAAGGAAATAATTGCATGACCTGGAAAATTTCCAGCTTCTTTGATTGGTCTGACTTCTGACAAAGCTTGCATAGTCCAGTGGATGGTAATCTACAGTCAGGAACTACTCATTCACAGGTATTAAAATTGAGTTAATTTTAATTACAGAAGCTTTCTGTCCAACTCTACTCCTTTCATTTTTTTTTAAAGATCTTCTTCTTGCCCTTGTTATCCTTCATCAGCTAGATATTTCTTCTTGTCACAGAAATTTTGTTATGTAGAAAGCTCAGTGAAAATCCCTGTTGCTATGCACATACCAAAGCCTGACAAAATGTAAGATGGTAAAAAATTAAATGAGTATAAAAGATATCTTTGTCTTAGTCCCAATTATTTTGCACCAATAACATGCTTCAAATTTAATACTTCCCCTGGAGAAGTAAGCCTGCACTATCCCTTGTAATCAAGTCCAAATTCATTAGACTTTTTCAACAAATGTTTTGTGTGGGATCCCTTGCATACCAATGGTTGCTGCGGCAACAACCATAGTTTGCCCATTCGGGTTATTTTCCCAAAGCCCATAACAAAATTCTATCTTGCCTCCAGAATTCCACAATATGCTCAGCTCTGAAACCTGGCATAGCTCCTTATCTTAGACTTTTTTTTCTTTTGTTTTGCTCTGCTTTGCCTCCAATGTGCTATAAACCTGCCAACGCACCACGTTTTCTTCTACCTAATCCAGCTCTACAGCTCTCTTTAATAGTCAATTCACTACAGGTAGCCTTTTCTAAGAATTTTCTTTTCCTAATTTTGGCTGGGATTAATTTCATCAGTTCCAGTAGAGCAGAAACACCTAAACTACCTGAAAACCATGCTTGTTTCTTTGTATCATTACTTCCTTAGAAAGCAGTGGAATTTAATTTGCAGTATTTAATTTCTCCCTCTAGAATTAAAAAAAAAATAAATCTCAGTATCAGATGATTTTTTCCCATTAGGTCTGTTGTTTGACATCAGAATGATTTGATGGCTTACATTCAAGCATAAAAATAGCACCTCATTGTGGTTCTACCACACTGGCAGTTTTCTAGGAAAGTATAAATTTTGGCATATTTCTCTGCCTCACTTTTTTTTTTCACATTTCAAACATGCTTAAGAAAGACATGTCAGCATTTTCTAGGCTAAAACAAATGTGTTCAAAACTATTTTCCTTTTGAATATGGGGTATTCAGCCTACATAAACAAAGCTGCAATCGAATATAAGATTTCTATATCTGTTATATAAAAGTATTCTGCTCTGCTGAGCCTAAAACCATTGTCAGTTTAGGTAATTTTTGAGCTTCTGAATTTCCTCTCCCCTCACAAATTAACACTAAAATTTCAAAACCTCAGGTTTGTATAGGTTTCCTGTCCAGATGACATTAATGTAAATCACCTACCCCAACTTATATTTCACTAGCAGGAAATATAACCTGCATTATGTGGTGGTAACAGCATTTTCTCATGATATCTGAGGAGGTCAAGTATATCATTTGCATTTGACCATCCAGTCAATGTACTTGTTATTTCAGATTTTGTCTAATAAGGGTAGGGACCCTTTCCTGTCTGGGGTTCCCCAGAGCTCTTTGGACAGAGCTGGCGGGAGAGGACAACTCTCTCTATCCTCTTGTCACTTCCAATTGCACATAGCTGTATGCTGCCTTTCTCTTCAGCTTCTCCTGCTTGCTCCCCCCACAGCTCCCTCTCTTTTGGATCTACATGTGCAGTATACCTGTAACAGCTATTTGGTGCAATCTGGATTGACTTGGATTTAGTTCAGTGCTGCCCCTTAAGTCTAGTTCAAGAGTAGCATTATTACCAGGGGACTGGATGAGTCAGCTGAGATAGAAATAAATGAACAGATGCTACTGAAAGTAAGACCCTTTCAAATGAAGTGACAATCCTTACACAGCTGTACAGAGAAAGCCTCGCATAAAACACTTCCCATGTTGTTTTTATTCTCGCTTTTGAGCAATCCAAAGGCATGCTATGCAGAAGCTATTTTTTTATATTGCATAGTAAACATCTTAACTTTGATATTTCCAGATTGATATGACTTATTTTGAAATGTGGTCTTTATAAAATAATGTCAAATGATAATAAACCTTCTGTAAATGTTCTGCATATAGATTACAATAAGAAAGATTTTTTTCTAAAAATTTTGCCACCTTTGTATATGTGTGATCACCCCTTCTTGTTGGCATGGAAATACATTTTTTTTCCTCTGAATGTGACTCAGAGCTTTTGATGTAAATCCTCTCTTATAGTCATCTATATATTTTCCTGTGCTTTAGAAATGTGGCTTCCTTACTTGGGGTTGGGCTAGGTGATCTTTGAAGGACCCTTCCAACCCAAAGAATTGTACAGTTTATTCTTATTACTTTATTTCTTTTCACATTAGATAAGCTACTAAAAGTTTCTGTTTGCTTTTAACATCAGGTCTCTATCCTGGAACGGCTTTATCTTAATTAGAAAGTTACTTTGCATTCTTTCATCACCCTGTACCTCAAGATCGCATAATCTTTCATTTTTTCTAGTTAGTAAGTCTGCTGTTAACTACTGCAACACGCTTCTGACTTCTCTGCTCTAGTACCTAGAAAACCTTCCATCTAAATGTAACCTTTTTCTTATTTTCTATTTTCTCAAGGTTCATTTTTTATCTTTATGAATTACAACATTTAACACATTTTCTCACTGAATTAGAATTATTACACTGTAAAGCTCCCAGTCTGACAACTGTACAGATTTTGCATCAAATCCTAGTGCAGTTACTATGGCTGCAAAACTACCATTGTGTATCTCTTGCTCTTAGGAGATGTTTTGAGAAAACATGGTAAAGGTTTTCCAGCATTTGTTAATAAACGGATAAAAAGCATTTTTCAAACATACAAGCGCATACAGATAAATATGTGGTGTGGTATTGTATGTATTAGAATTCACTTGTATGTTGTATATTACAAATTGTACTCATGGGAAGCTGTGGTTTAAGCTCACTGTGTCACATAGGAAAGCAAAATTGAAAAAATCAGCTGACCAACAGCTATTTGCTAATTGCTATATACTTAAACTACAAAGAGATGGAGTCCTTTGCTGAAGCTAGTTTTAAAAGTGGGCATTCTGCTAGTTTGAATCCACTCAACTATCCTCTAATGAACAATCACTGGCAGATGACTTCTTCCCCAACTGGATTCCTAGATAATCAGAGTTATGTTTTCTTGTCCCAGACTTCTACTTTCTGTGTCTTTCTTCTCACTCTATTGGCAAATAAGTTGGAAGGACTCCCAGAATGTTTTGATCTTTTAGATCTCTAGATTTTCAGGTTAGTAAAGTTTGTCATTCATTTTTAAATGATAACATATCATTCAGCTTTTTTGCTTACATGTGCCAGGCGCACTTCTCCAGAAACCAGGAACTTTGCAAAGGGAACAAATGAAACAGCTCTTTCTTCAAGAAGCTGAGGTCTTGAAACAAAATATAATAGAAAACATGAATGTGTATTCTCAATATAATATTTAATGCAAAATGTAGCTAGTCATCTTGATGCATTAGCCATATTATCATGCAATTGTGTGCCCAACTTTTATTGATTGCGGGCTATACTCGCTTCAAATTCCAAGACAAGGGGAAGAGATTAGTAGACAAGTTAGGGTACAGGCACATAGAATGGGAAGTCTACCCTGGAATCTCAAAATTATGTCCTAGAAAAGGAAGTGATTAAATCTGTCAAACTTTCTGAGACCCACAGGACCCTCTTAAGTCAGCATAAATAAGTGTATTGAACCTTGAATTTATTTGTGCTGCAGTGCGTTTGATTGGACTAGCTTAAGGCTAGACTCTTCCAAATTTAAGGCTAGACTCTTCCAAATACCCTAGCAATCAAATTATTTTCTTCTAATTTTTTGCTACTGCACACTTCAATTGAAATGACTGATTAACCTCCCCAGTACTCAGCTGTCAGGTCACAAATCATAATAATTAAAAATATAAAGTTTCTCTACAGAATTCAATTATATACTTTATAAGTGCTTGAAAATTAGCTTACTTGTAGCTGTGCAAATACCACAAACTACTTTTTGCTATAATAGATTTGCAATATTATACAGCAAATAGTTGATAATATTTTTTTAAGTAAATGCAATGTATTTTATAAATATCATTAGCATTCCCTGAATATAGAGCTTGAACGTCTAGTTAGATCTTAGATAAAATTACTATACAGACTGTAGTTCTGACCCTGATCAGACATTCTATATGATAGCATTCTAAGTAGTGATGCTATTAGTGGACTCAAATATGTGCATTAATGGATATATTTAGTTGATCATACAATGTTTTTTAGTTGATATTTAGGCTAATGTATGTAGATGTTGTCTGAAGGGATTTTGACGTTCCCTAGGAATTTCCAATTTTTTTTGCCTTTCTGTGCATGTAGACAGACATATTCTAATTCCTACTTCAATTTCAAGACCATTGTTTTTGCCATAGATTTGGAATTTCATTCCATACGATGTGGTAATTATTTATTTATAGGGTTGACAGATTGATTGATTTTTTCCCCCAAAGCAGAATCTTAATGAAAGGTATCAACTTTCTAGAGAAACTTTAAACCTGTCTGTTCTTTTTCAGTCAAAAAGCAAAACCTTGAAATACTAGGAGTTCTGGCATGCTATCTTACAAAAATTATAGTCGCACTAATGTGAGAAAAAAGAAGGCATTTATTTATTTATTTCAAATGACATGCAACCCAGTCCTTTTTCTAATGTAAGGAAATAATTATAAATACAGTATTACATTTTTAGGAAGAAACAACTTCCAGTATATAATTGAGGATGCAGGTGGCATATATTTACATGGTTTTATATGCTTTTGTTCTTTTAAAACAAAACCAACAAACCAACCAAAGCTATGTGTCTGACCAGTTAACATGCCTGGATTCAGGATGCATGCGTCTGTTTATTAACAATGTATGCACACAAAACCTCAACCCTATCCTGACTAAAGTCCAGAGTGAGTTTCCATTGTCATGGGTTTCATGGTTCAGATTTGGGAGACTAATTTCTTCTTATAGAAATACATGCCATTCCAAGTGGTGGGACAGAGTTAAGCTTAAGCAGATGCACCTGATGTAAAACTATGGTGCAGTCTGACTAATTATGAAGTCCCTTGATAGTAAGCTGAAAGAAAATAACTTGACCAATATTACTGTATTTGCAAAATTTTATGTAGTTCTGACCAGTATCTGAGGGGGAAAAAATAGAGCTTAGGAGAATTGCACTGATCAAGGGTGAATTTTAAATATATGTATAAAGTCTATATATAGTCTTACTTTAATTTATACTAAACAGATGGATGAAGGAAGTGTGTATATTAGGTGGGAAGTTACACAAGGCTTGGGACACAGTAATTCTGGAGAAGATCAGTGTCTGGGGACAGGATAGGTATGGTCTTTTGTCCCTGACCATTAGACTCTCCCAGGCATGAGTTAGAAACCTAAAATAGAGTGCTGTATCTTGCCTTTGATGGTAAAGGCTAGTTTGTATATGGCAGCATGAATAATTTACTTGGAGTAATAGGTCAACAAGGGGAACTTTCCCACTGATTTCAGGAGCTATGTGATCAAGAACTGCACCTGTGCTTTTCTGGTGAAAGTCTGCCAGATTTTCTTGTAAATTCTCAGTTTCTTTCCACTAGTTTTTTTTTAAATCTGGTCTTGAAATGTTCTTGCTTATTGTATAAACAATCTGACCAACCATGATCACATTAAGTTCACATTTTTAACCTCTTTTTGTAGCATTTAAATATTTAATTGTCAAAAATATTTTGAATTGTAGGAGGTATTCTACTGACCAGATTTATCAGGAACTAAAGAAACTAGCATGAAATGTCACACTTCCCTGGCTACTGTTGGCTCTGCAATGTAATTTGACAGGAAAGGCAGGTGAATGATCTCCTCTGAGATTTGTGCCACTACATAAGGCAGCCTACCTGAAATGTGCAAACAAAAAAAAATAAAAATACCTTAATTGATTTGCTTTATGACTATTAAAGCTGTGTGAAAGTTGGTGGGTTGGTTTAAAAGTGATTAAGTAGAAACTTTTTGTTTCTGTTTAGAATATCTCAGGCTATTACCAAGATTTAGGCAAAACCCATAACTAAGGGACTTAAGTCTTCATAGACTCACCTGGAACATTAAAAAAACCAAAATGAACAAACAAAATACAGTGACTTCCAGAGACCTATAAGAGGGAAAAGGATTACATCAGGAATTTTCAGCTACAGTATAATAGTGAAATTACAGAAGCAAGACAACCTGAAGGAGTTTGGATAGTTTCCAGTCTCCCTAGAGGATTTTGCAGGCACTGAGTTGCTGTAAATAATGATCTGTGCTTTATGGGAGGTTGATCTTTATGGGAGGCCATTCAGGAAATTCATTAAATATTTGATTCCTTTTCCTGCTGCTCAGGTCCTCTTTCTTCCTGGCCAAGTAAATTAACCTTTGTTATGGCATTGAACCTCTTGTGAGGAGTTTGCTAAGGAAGGAGTTGTGGCTGCTTTTGTTTGACAATTAGAGAACAGATAAGAGTACACATGGAAACTGGAATGGTCCAGAACCAAATCTGTTCCACTGATTTAACTTAATTTGCCAGTAAAAAATAAAATATAGAATCATAAAATCATAGAATGGTTCGGGTTGGAAAAGACCTTAAGATCATCTACTTCCAAACCCCCTGCCATTGGCAGGGATGACCCACACTAGACCAAGTCACCCAAGGCTCCGTCCAACTGGCTTGAAATTTGAGAAGAATGTATCTTTAAGCTAGGTTACCGAACTGTTTTCCTGGTGTATTTTGTCACACTTTTAATGTCTAGATATGAAAGTGAAAATTAGTTAAAAAAATTAGCTTATATTAAGAAACATTTATTTTTGATGGTGTTAAAAAGGCAGAATGGCAAATTCAAGAGCTACAAACTCCACAAACATATGGTATCTTCAAATGCTGTGAAGATACTTTTTTTTTAAACAATTTTCCTATACAATTGTTTATATGGCTTTGTCTATGGACATTTTACACTTGTTTTGAAAAAAAGAGATCTTTTAAATGAAAATGTTAGAAACTATTAAAAACTAATGGCTACAGCTCACTTGAAATGGAATCACTTAGAGCTTCAGAAAAGTCATGTGTGTGTATGTCAGGTGGATTTTTCTCTTGTCTGTCTACCTACCTACCTACCGGCCAATCTATTTTGCCAGAATTTCATCCTTTTAAGCCACCAATGAGAGGACAATTCTTTATTTAAAGCAATGACTACCATGCAGACATATTTGACTAAAAAGAAGCTTTCAGTTACAGGAGATAACTGAATATATAGAAGACCAGGTCTGAATTTAAAATTAAACCTCCCAGACATTTCCTGAAGTACTGTCTACCTGATGAAGCAAGATCAAAAGAAACTTCAAATTTGAAATAAACCATAAAGTCTCCCTATTCTTATGCAACATACCTTATCTGATTCTACCTGCAGTTGGAGTCAAGTTAGGATAGTGTCTTAGTGCTGAAGCAAGCTGTACTTTTGAGGCAGATTTCAAGACAAGGGTTTTTCTCAGGCCCTTTGATTCAGAATTTGAAATGAGAAGAAGTAAACTGGATTTCAGAAACTCTTTCTTTGTACCCTATCAAGGTCAAAGAAATTAGCTGAAAAAAATGCAAAGGATTATAGTGGGGCTTCAAGCCATGGCTCTTGTATTTAAGAGCATGAGTGACTCTTGTCACAGTTTCACTGCATCCTTCAGGGTTGATATTTGCCTTAGAAAAAAAACCCTAAAAAAACCCAAAACCCAAAATAATATGTAGTACATGAGCTATGATCAACACGCAGGTCTCTTCATGGCAAAGTTACCTCCACAGTATAGTCATAAGGAGTTGGGATTTTTGATCTCTGATTCTTGGAACTTTCCAATTTAAGACAGTGAGGGAAAAAAACTCTGCTACTCAAATACATATGTGCCACATGGGAAGGACTGCAATAGATAGCTATATTACCTTCTCTTTTGAAGGCAAAATCCATTTGGCTTCATTTTTATCTAAACCCAGACCAAAAATATCTCAGGCTTGTCACTACTAATCATAGAATCGTGGAATAATTAGGGTTGGAACTGACCTTGGAATTGACCCTAAGATCAAGTTCCAAACGCCCTTCTAATGTATATTTATTAAAAAAAAAAAAAAAAGAAAAAAAAAAAAAAGAGGCACAGTACTTTCATAGGAATAGGAAAATATTTATGCATACACAGCAGAGTAGCACTAGCTTACCTGTACAGAAATCTTGCCCCCCTCCCTCTTTTTCCATCTCTCAAGTGTTATCTGACATTTCTGCATGAGTTTCCATAAAATGTGTAATTCACGGACAAGTTTGCAAGCAAACTTTTAATGTCTTGTGTATTGTTAGAGTAGAATTTCTTTTTCCTCAAAACGGAAATAAATAATAGATAAATGGTACCACATGGGGAGAAAACCATAGCATAAAACAGATCTACAGCAGTAGCTTCTGTCTGGTATCAAACTGCAAGAAAGCAATCCGCTAACAAGCTGGAAAATGAAGAAGAGGCCTAGAGGTCACATCTATGTTCAGCTTTTTACTCATCAGTGAATGGTCCTGTGAGAACCCACTGGATCTCGAAAGACAGCTAATGGTTCAAGGTGTCAGGTTAAAAATTACTACAAAAATGAAAGCTGGAGAAAAGGTCTCAGATTCTGCCAGAGATGTTGCAGTTGCACAGACATGATACAGGAAAAAAGACAGCTCTTTGAGATTCCAAATACAAAGTAAACCTGAGACCACACAGAACTGCAGAAATTCAGGGTAGTCACTAATTTTACCTGTAGCAATGATATTTTTCATCAAGAAATAATATTGTTTATACTGTGGAACTGCATTTTGCACAGTAACTTTTCCAGTGAGAGGCTGCATGCTCTATGGGATAAATTATCTAGATATATAGATATTTTGTGATGAGTGAATTGAGGCAGGTATTTCTAAGACTGGGGGGGGTGGGGGTGGGGCAGCGGCAGAGAGAGTGGGAGGAAGAAGGAAGATGTGCTTTAAATAGAGATTTTTAAAACTGTCTCCTTTACACAGCAGAGATTCTAAAAGGCTGTGCCAGGAAGCAACATCTTCTTGGGAACAAGCTTTCGCACTTCACTTCCCAGCTCTCTTGGTGAAAAATGGAGGATAGGCTGCAGAAGTTGTACAAAAGTGTGGTAATGTTTTTGAAAGAATTTTTTTCGTGATAAGTCAGTGACATTTGAATTCATCTGACAAATGGCAGCAGGTGATGCAGCTGTGATCAAACCAAGGACTATGTTGTGTAACCTGCACCAGCAAGAGCTAAAAGCACAGTGTTCTGGGGTTACATCTTCATCAATTATAATCTACATTGCATCTCAGAGAAGTCATGAAGAAAATTCATAGACACCATAGCAGCACTGAAATACTACAATCATTTGTTTTAATGAGATCGTTAACAATGCAGTTTTCTGTTCTGGGACAACTAGTTGCAAATAGTTTATCCTTTCAAAGACACAAGTCGTACTCATTCTGAACACAGGCTGGAACACAACTTATGGCTTCACAATTTCTTACCCATGCTAGTGATATTGCCTTTCAGGAAAAGCATCTGAAACAACCAATCTGAGTAAGAAATAAAGAGGAAAAAACCTATCCTTCTTAGAAATGTTCAAGAAATGTGTGATGGTAAAAATCAGTTGGGAGAATAAAATATTTTTAAGACTGTAAGGTTTTCAGTAGTTCAGAGGTACTGCACTACAAACGGCAGCAGAAGCACAGAGCTGTTTGCTGCTGAGTGAAAGAATTTTGACCACACATTTGCATAAAATATTTTCAGAATTCCATATGGATTCTGCATATTACTTTTTCATTACAAGGATTTTCTCCCTTCTGAAGGTGTTGTTGGTTTTTTTTAACTTCTTCCTCCACTACATACAGATACAGCAAAATACTATGCGCTGATATTTATACAGAAACATTAAGCATATGTAGGCTGTATGTATGGTGTATACAGTTAGAAACCAGACCTTTTTTGTGCCCTTGGTATACATGTATAATTTTCAGGTCCATAGTAAAATAGACATTGATATTTTGGTTTGATCTGCTATAGCTGATTTATCTTTCTAATTGGTGGCCAAGTGGCTAGTGCCTCAGCTACCTCAAGTGTGCTACAGTTACATGTTATGCTGGTAACAGGGTCAGACACCAGCCCTGCAAAAACAAATCTGTGTCGCATAAGGAAGTCACGTTGCTGATTTGGTCGATGCAGTTCAGCCTGTTAGGAGAGCTCCAACACATTCACGTGAATATGTTAAGACACAGTTTTACTGTGATTGTAAGATGAAACATAAATGTACACCTTGTTGCTGGAATAGAAGTGTGTCTTGGTCATATTTTAACTTAAAATTTCTCTGGTGAGCTTCAGTTACTGATTTTTCATTCTTTTTGATGCTATATGACCCTGTTTTAGCACAATGCATTTCTCTTTTCTGTGCCACTCACTACTGTACTGTAAAGATGATTAGAAAGATTACTGTATTTGGTCTGAAGGTCTTCAAGATTCGATGTGAAGAAATCCAGCACATAAACATTACAACAAAGAGTGGCCATGACTTTTGTCCTCACAGATGCTGTTTTTCGGAGATGAGCTGCTTCTCTATTACTTCCTCAGTATAGTTATAAATTTAAGCTTCAGTGGTTGATGCAAGAGTTCAGATTCACATTATTAATTTCTGTGTGTTCAATTACAGTCATCTCTGCTATAACCTGTCTGATTAGGCTGTCTTTCACAGAAATGAGGGAAAGTATCCCTCCCTTCTCAACCTGTGGGTTAGTAGTGCCTAAAAAATATATATATATATATATATAATTGATCTGGGAAGGAAAGATGGAAAAAGTGTCAGCATTTTCTCTGAATATTTTTTTTTTCCCTGTCGGCACGGGAGTCACAGACAACGCTGAGCCGATCAATGTGATCCAGCGAATGCCATTTATTTAGTATTACACACCCCTTTTATAGTCTCCTAAGTGCTTAACAGTAACTTTCCACTGTTACAGTCCCTTATCATCCCGAGTTAGCAAAGTA